>VNJV01001539.1:0-88941 GCA_008042635.1 Drosophila nikananu
GGTCAGAAAAAGGCAAGTGCGTAAAAAGGGTTGAGTGGAAAAAACACACATTTTGACATGCGCCGCACTTGAGTGGCTTGGGTGTCCCGCCAACACCCGGGTGTTTATGACGTAATTGCCTTTTTAGTTTTTTTCACTAGAGGCGGTCAGAAACGTACACTGTAAGATTTAATTAAAAATAAAATAAATTTAAAAATAAGTTATACGAACTTATTTTAAGGTTTTTATTTCTGTTTAAAATTATAACTAATATAAAAACAATGCCTAATGCAACAAAAAGTGTTAATTAAGTAATTAAGTAATATAAAAAAATAGTTTAGCTTGTTAATTGCTCAGATCCAAAAATTTACAATTTTTATGAAGTTTATTTTAAAATTTTTTAATATATAAAATTTAACATTTACTATATAATTTTATAAATGTAGTTTAATTTTAAATTAATTTAAATTTGTTTCAGTGCTGTGAAATCAATAACCTCGTAAACCCAAAACAACAAAAAAACACGAAAACCCATTCTCGGGTGTTCCTTTTCACCCATCATTTTTTATGCCGTCTTGCTTCCACCCATACAAAATTTATGTATACACAAAATGACCTGCGGCCGATCGTTGCTTGTGCGTCGGCACACCCGAAGCGTTATTGCGCAGCAGGCACTCGGGTATTTTTTTGTACGTACCAAAAAACACCCGGGTGGCAAAACACCCGGGTTTTTGTTATTGCCGAAAATAGAGTGGCAAAAAACACCCGGGTGCTTGAGACACCCGGTGTTTATCGGGTGCACTTAGAGTGCCGGTGTACCCGTGCAGTTCTCTGGTTCGGATGGGAAATTTAAGGCATATTTCTTGGCGCTGTGCCGCAGGAAAAATGGCATAATAAATAAATCTACTTTGAATTAGCGCCATTTACTTTACATTTATTCTCCGCCGCCGTGCAATTTATAGCGCTCAACGTACTCTTCCCCGGCCTTTTCCGCCCGTTTCTTTCCTTTCTTAAAGATTTCCGAGCGTTTGTTGTTTCTGTCGTTTCAATTTGGCGGCGCGTGCTTTTTGGCTAATGAAGTTTTGAGGTTAGGCGGCAGGAAAATGGGAGCTGCCCTCTAGGTGTGCAGCTAAGTGGACACAAAATGGGGGCTCTTTAAAATTAAATTTGAGAAATATGTGAAACCTATGAATACTCATTTAGGTATATTGGAGTGCGTTTTACTGTTCATTATGAGTTAGTTTTGAAGATTTATACTTCTTATTTATGGTTTAGGTAACTAACAAAGGACAAGGACATATGTCTTAATTTTTATTTATTTATTATAAAATTGACTGGATATTAAGATTGATTATCGTTTATTTAATAGATAATTTAGTAAGATTAAACTAGACTAAAGTGAGTTACAATGTGGGTCATGTAAGTTGGGAGTTTTAAATAAACAAATGTGTTTAAGTACACACAATATCCATATAATAAACTAGGTCTATAAATATGCAATGATGACCCAGAAATTGCTACCAGTCAAGCTCCCATCGACCTTTCGTGCTAAAAATATTGTTGCACTGTTAAAAAATTATCGTTTCTTTAGTATATATATTTTCAACAAAAGGCTAATAGCAATTGTGCTTTATATCAAGTAAAATAATAGCACCTTATAGTAATTTAAATTTGTTGAAAAATAACTAGGAAACATGTGGGGATTTTAAAAGTAAAGCAAAAATATTTCATGTTTGAGTCAAAAAAGAGAACACTAATTAAAAAAGTAAATAGTAACATACAATGAATTAAATTTGAATTGTAAATGAATATTATATAATAATAACAAGTACTTGATTATATCTTTAATAACATTTTTAAATTTAAAACGAATTCAACTGGCAGGAAAACTCTAATTTTATTCCACTTTCAATGAAACATCCCCCAGTAAAATAATTCGATAACAATCAAAGCAACTCGCATACGCTTTCTCCCACAAAGATAACGTTAAAAAAATTTCAAGATAAACCCCTATTGCAAATATCTCAAAACAATTAACTAGAAACCCTTCCTTTGGTGGGCTTCGGTGGTGTAACTAAAAATGGCAGACACGCCACTCGGTTCGAGTGGTGAATCCTTATCGGGCTCCAACTGGGGCTGCTGCTGCTGCCCCAGTCTCGTGCAACTCAATTGCCACAGAGTTGCTGGCAATCTCGAAATGTTCATCACAATCCCCGGCCTCCGGGCCGCCCTGCTCCATCCTTCATTAAGTCGCGCTGCGAATCTTTCACGGTCACGTCGTATTGCCTGCAAATCACGTCATGCTAAGCACAAAAAGAGCAACAGCGACGGGCCAAAAAGGCGAAACTTTTTGGGGCAACTTTCACAACTCTTTGCCTCGGTTCTTGGTTTTTGTGTGCGCGCCGTCTCGAGCGGAGGCACGTAGCAGTCCTGGCAACATTTGTTGGCCCGCTCGATGCGTTTTCCATGTCTGCACATGAGCCACAAGCCGCAAGGATAGGGACTTGGGGAAAATGGGAAGTGACAGGCGCCTGCAAGAATGCAACACAAAATATTACAAACAGCAGCCAGACCCCCAGAAACTTGTTCGCCAGCAGTTGATGTTTGCTGGCTCCTCGCCCTCCTAACTTCCTCAGCCGTCGAACAATTCTCCCAATCTGCATGGGAGAAATCGAATTTATTGCACACTTTTGTGCGTTTGCGGCAGCCACAAAATGTATTTGCATTGCCAGCCAGCTGCGACAGTTGTGGGGAAAGTCGGTCGCAGGAAGGTCTCCTTCTTCCTTCTGCCTGTCCAACCCGGCTTGGCGTTTATTAAAATGCAAACTGCTCCGACTTCGACTTGGAGCACTCGCAACACGAAAATTAATTGAAAATTCGCAGCCCCTTCTTGCTCAACTCGCCTTGCCGATTGGGAAACCATTTGCTTTATTGACTCGTCTGTCTGCACGCACAGAGACACGCGTTCAAGGTCTCCCCGGTTATAGATGACATTATTTTATGCGGTACTCCGCCAGTACCATAAGTGCGGCTAAGTGTGCCAAGGTGCCGGCCCAAATGGAAATGAAAATCGATAACGAAATAGTTGTTCGGTTGAGGGAAATAGATCTCTTTCCATTGCCAAACCCAAAACCTCTTTAATCAATTTAAGCATCTAGTGCAGTGTGTAGATATTTGGAAAATGCATATTTTATTATAATTTCTATACAATTTGCAAACGAAATGCACTGTTAATTAAGTTATTCTCTTTTGGTTTACCGGCTATATTTACATTAGCCACATTTCCCTCCGGCAGCCGCGCGGTGCTACACACCCTAAACGCGAGCTCATAAACGTAAATCTATTTACCCATTTGGTAGCATTTGCTAAATATTTTATGATGCGTGCCTGGAAATGCATTTTACCTGTTACCCGGGGGAATTGAGACCGTTTCACCTCACCGTACCTCAACCCCGGAATAATCGATTCCGGCTGCTGCACAAAAGTCAAATTGCAACTTCATTTTGTGGCTGTGAAAATTACAAGCTGCTCGCAGCCAAACCGAAAGGCGTTGGGGAAAGCGACCCCAGAATATTGGAAAAACGCACGAAGGCAGGAAGGCAGCAGCTTTCTGGGCGTGTTGGGTGCGGTTTTTGGGGTTTCTTGCAAAATTCACGGGGAGAACGAGAACGAGTCGGGGTATCTGTTTATATTCCTCACCCACTCCTTGCCACAAATTGAATTTGCACTGAGGATAACCAAGCCAATATTAACTGCCTCTCTAAATGTTCACTTTCTCGGTCCTCCTGCGACTCCTGCAATCCCCTCTACCTCTGCGACCCTGGCACTGGATCAACACTTTTCACGGCTCGACGGCACTCGGAATGAAATCTCACAGCGGAAATGCAAAATAAGGATGAGCTACTTGAGGACATACGCGAGGATACGGTCGTCAATGCGATACCCGAGAAAGGTAAGTCGCTGTTATTCCACCTCATCCCCCGCAGCTTGAATTTCCATATATGTTACGTATACACGTGAGGCGAGGGCGTCTGCAGAAAGTTTTAAAACCCCTCCGAAGGGGTACATGCAGCGTGCGATTAGCTTCGAAGGGAAACTAAGAGGATAAAGTGCGGCTTTTGGTTGCCTCATTTGTTACAAGAGCATTGATAAAGACTCTGCTTTGTTCTTTACGTGAAAAAGCAGAATGTTTGCTATTGATTATGATTCTAAATTACCCGGCACATGTATTTTGAAATTATCATATTACAGCCAGTTAATGGCCAGCAGCAATATTATTTTCCCTCACTTTCATGTTTGCTTAGCAGTAATTCATCAATTTTAGCCAATTAAAGCGAGTGAAAATTACAGGAGGCTCAAAAGGGAATATTCCAGCAATGTTTCAGCATTTAAAATGGATAAATTAATAGCAAACATGCGACCTAATAGTCGGAATAATAATTATTCATATGCGCAGGGATTAATAATTATTGTGCTTCGTCAAAGCGGTTCCCTTTTGAAATTATTACAATTTTATTAGCCAACCTAGAACTATGTTTGAATTAGAAATGCATACATTTTCAATATTTGATATTAATTCTATAACATACCAAGCAAGACTTGAATTTAATCATCAACTATGGCTATTAAGAGTATTTAATTGTCAGCCTTCCGAGTCCACCTGAGTTTGCAGTCGCATCGTTTTTATATCGTTTTACCTATCCCCTGTGTCGTCACGTGCTCATTTCTTGTCTGCCAGCTGCTCCGCCCTCGTCCCTGCCCCCCAAACGGCCCCATTAACTCAGTTTTCCCCCAGCCCCACCCACTTTCCTGGGCGCCCCAAGTGTCTCTGAATGCGAGTTGCTTTAGCTCTTGTCGCAGTCTTTTTTCTCGCTTTTAAATTTTATTTATTGTAAATTGTATTTGAAACGTGCTGAGGTTCAGTTCCCTCTGCAGACAAATGCTAAGCTTGCCCTTGGCATGGATACGGCACACAACATACTGGAGACTGGATACTGGAGACTGGAAACTGTATATGGTAGCAGGATATGGGAGAAAGTGAGGCAAGCCTGCACGCGAGTGTGTGTGTGTGCGTATCTCTGAGTGTGTCGTGCAACTTAATAGAGTTGTTTAGCATTTAAATAGCGCCATTTGCCTGTTGTTGCTGCCTCTGGATGTTGTCGTTGCGCTTATTAAGTTGGAATGCCAGTCAAGTCGACTCGACTTAATAAAGTTGGCTTAAAGCAGCGGAAGGAGACGGCAAAATTGCGCCTAGTGAGCTTGAGAAAGTGGCCCATTAGGCACTGCCGTCTGGGCTAAGTCAAAGTGGTTTATAATATCAAATGGGGACTTGCCTATGCATGAGTGAGGAGCATCCGAATTGCATCTGGTCCCGGGCCCTCCAAGTTATCCCAAGTGAGCATCAAGGTACACACACAGAAATATATATAATACTCAACTGCCTAAATATAATATTAATAAGGAAAGGCAAAGTAGTTAAAAATGTTCTTGAACTTAAACTATTTTTTGGGACCTTTGGAATGCAAATAAATGTTTATTAAACGCTGGTTACTGTGGTTTACTATATATATTTTCATGAAAGGTTTTAAAAAATAGATATGCAATGCCAAATGCATCATGAGTTTAAAATTTTGAATGATAAAGCCAAATTGAAAAACACTCTTAGAATTACATTTATATCCAAATAAATTCCTAAACTTAGAACCATAATTTCATCAACATTTCCAATATAAAAAATAAACATAATTTTTGTTTCTGTGCAGACAGTATCTGAGATTCAGTGGCGAAGTTTCCCTGTGGCTGGGATTTTCTCCTCAACCACTAAGCCCCTCCAAGTACAGGCGCTAAACGGCGATTTGCAATTTCTTTCGTTACATCATAAACATTATGTTAAGCACCCGGCTCTCCCACAAGGCCTGCGGCGTATATCCACTTCAGACACAAAGCATATGCACATTAAATCCTAATTTCATATGCCCATAAATCCACTAAACAATCACACTTTCAATCCCGAAGACGAAGCGAAAAATGTGTAACAAATTTTCACATATCCACATATTCACACACGACCGCCTCGCCGAAAGTATGCCATAAAAGCACTCGCACACACGCACCACCCAGGTCCTTGTCCTCGTCCTTATTGTATGGATGTATCAATAAGCGAAGGCAAATCAAATGAGTTGGCAAAAGGCGGCAGACGATGACGAAACAGTTTGCTCAGGCGATGTAAGACGGCCTATTTTGGCATTGAAGCAGCCCAGGACTGTGTAATCGAGCTTATTAATGGGGGGAATCCTGCGGGGATGTCCTTTGCCCAGGAGCTACTTGGGCGTCTCTGCTATTATGGGTCTCAATACAACTAGATACCTTAGGCTGAAAGGCCTAACTACTCTTGATGGAAGATCACATTGCTGGTAGCAGCATTTTAGATTAGCCTCATTAATACATTTATTTGGTTAATTTTACTTCAATGGCCTCTCTTAAGTAATTATGTGTAGCTAAAGCTGGCATGGTAAATGGGAAAATTAATTGGTTTCCAATAATTACCTTTACTTATTTATAATTGAATGATTTCCAGCACGTATTCTTATCTTTTGAGTTGATGATTCATTTTTAAATGACTATCTTTAAGTTATTTAGTAAGTAAAGGTAAATTAATTGAAGTAAATTGAAGAAGCAAATAAGTTAAGTAACCAAAATGAACGAATGAATTCTCAAGGAATTATTAACAAGTTATATAACCATTCACATAAATATCTTGTAAAGTACTTCTCATTTTGATTTAATTGTTTTTATGTTAATATTATAGAAAACTATTAAATAACATAAATGATCAATATTTTTATGTTAATACCTTACCTTATTCCTTAGAAATTTGTAACATTCTTAGCATAATCTAATTGTATTTTCATTTTTCTGCTTACTTTTGGACACATAACTTAACCAAATCCAATGTGTAACTCCATAACATGTTGAATAATCCCCAATTGTAAGCCTTCCAAGTTGGCAATTACCCGCCAAAAGCAAGGGTATCGTTGACAACTCAAAACGTGATGTTTAGGAAGAGATTTGGCGACAGAGATATGGACACACACAAACACAAAGGACTGTGCGAAAAGTTGCCCGGCTCATGAGGCTTTCAGCAATTTCCCCGCCGCAATTGAGATTTACGGCCGCATCAATAAACATCAAAAAACATTCGCCCCGCCCGGATCCGCGCCCTGAGCTCGGCCATCACCCTTGCTTATCGCCTTGTTTACGCATTTTAAGTACAAGATTGTTATGTGTTGATTTGCCTTAACCGATGCGTGCCCCGCATATGAGAAAAAGCCGCCGTCTGACGGTCGTTTTCTGTTTTGTTTTTATTTTATTTCATTTTATTATATTATTCCGTGGCGTATGCGTAACGCAAAGTTCGTCGGGGTCTCCCAGCTTGTCAGCGACAAACAAGTGCAAACACAAACACAAACACACAAAGGGGGAGCAAGTTTTAAGCCCGCGTGGCGCTGCTTTTCCCGCCTCCTGCCAAGGATAACCGCAAATCTGTTGCATACTTGCGGGCGCGCCTTTAAAGTCAACGCGCTTTTCCAACGCTTCGCTGAGCAATCCTTGGAGAGCGGGTGTACGGGTGCGTGGATGCCGGTGAGCGGGTGGAAGGACGCACTGGAAGGACTTTGATTGACTGGCTGAGCACTGGCTGACAGGGGAGTCTAGCCCACGACTGTTGATGTTGACGTGGGTTATGCTAAACACAGCCGAGCGGTCTCAGTGTCTGATTTAAATCGGTGCGCACAAATTAAATTAAATTAAATGCAATTTACTTTCATTACCTCGCATTTGTGTATTGAAAGCTGTCAGGCGGCAAACAGAAGTATTTAAGTGCGTGGCAAAAATTTATTGATTCACATTTAAACTGCAAACTAATGCAAGCATTTTTAGGTATTTGTTAAAAATTTAAAATATATTAAAAGGTATTAAATAGTTATAGCCTAGTCAGGGTTGATACTTATTTTTATGCTAATAAAATAAATACAGCTGGAAAAATTTAACTTGACGTAAAATTAAAGCAAAGATCGTATTAACATATTTTATGCATTAAAAAAATATTAAAAAAAGGACACTTAAAAGTAAAGTTTACTAAAGTCAAGTGCATGCCTTGATGTTCCTAAAAAATTTTAATTATGAAATACTTCCAACAGAAAATAATACAAATATTTACATTTAATAATTGTTTCAAATCAAGATAGAAATTTAAATTTAATACTACCCAAAACGTAGATTTTCATCGAAAAAAAAAGTATATATTACTTTCGACTTCCCTTGTATTTGCCCCTTAATTCGCACTCCACACAAAATGTTGTTCTTACAGTCGCTTTGACTTAGAATAAAGGCTCTTAACTTAAATATTTGCAACATAAGTTAAGCTCCCCTATTCTAAGACAACGCTGACCTCGGCAATTGTCCTGTTTTTCTGTGATCCAAGCTGTGGGTTGAGGTTGCTCTTAAGTCCATTCGAAACTAAGGTAGATACAGATGTTTCCATTTCCTAATACAGGAAACACCTGATATGTACCTTGTTTTAGAATAAACTGATTGCCCACTTTCGTTCCTCTTTTCCAGAGCTGCCCAAGTTCGGTGAGTTCCTGCAGAATGTGACGGTGCCCGTGAGTAGGGAGGCAGTGCTCCAGTGCGTGGTCGACAACCTGCAGACGTACAAGGTAAGTACAAGGGACACCTGCAGCGATCTTCCTTTTCAATGTCCCCCAGGAGCTGGGAGTAGGGGAACGCCCGGCTTTCAATAGAGACCGTTTGCACTTCATCGACCGAAACGTGGCTGAGTTCGGGCCTAGTTCTGCACCTTCGCGTGCCGCATGTCTGGATGACCCTTTTTTTGGGCACGTCCTGGGCCCCAGGACGCTACTTTGATTTCGTGACACAGTGAAAGGCAAACAAAATGGTGAATTGCCGAAACGAAAGCGGCACATGACACAAAACATAAGGCACTTATGCCCCTATAGCCGATGGTATCTGGTCCGGCTAATACGGCCCAATGTCGATGTTATCATTATCACTGTTGCGTGGAGGCAGACAAATTGAAAGCTAGTGAAATTGATGTCCGAGCTGGGAGTCAGGACAACTATTTCTCTACCTTATAGCTTGACTGCCTCGGCGGGAGTTCCTAGGAGCTGGTTGTAGTTCCGAGTAGAGTTTGTTTGATCGCCAGAAAACGAAGTCGATTGGGCGTGACGACCTCAGTTACCGGTGATCAATGCCAACTCCTCGGAGTTGCCTTCAGTGGTGCACAGCGTTCCATAGTTGACTTGGCTTTGCCGTCACGTTACAAGTGTCCCAGACCGTATAGCAAGTCGAACGCAGGACTATGCAATCAGGAATACTCAGAACCTGGCGCAAATGTTGCACTCGCACCTGCAGTTGCTTTGGACTATATTTCATAATACCCCCGATGACAAAGGCGCCTCCAGGAAAAGGTCTTTGCCAACCCGAGTATTAAGAATATGGAACAAAATGGAAATCAATTTAACCAGAGCCCCCGGTGCTGGCCCAGTTTCCACCGTCTTCTGCCGTTTTTCACCATTTTCCACTATTTTCCACCGGTTAGGCGCATTATCCGAGTGCTCTTCACCTCCGCGGCGACAGTTTCCCGGCTCCCCGAGCTCTCCTGGGCGTAATAAATGAGCTCCGGCCACGCCACTGGGGCATTAGCATTTGGGGAAGAGGAAATCGCTGAACGTTTTAGTTTTACAACTCAAATCTAGCCAAATATAAACTGCTTCGTTTACTCCACCGTACACCTCTCTCGTTCGGCTAGATTGCGTGGCTACGTGTCGATACACAGACCATTTTAACGATACAAAATCACGTCATAACCAAAAATCATCGCATGAGCATAACTCACGCCGAGAAACGTGCCTGGGTATTGCGTATACGTGATGTAAAGGAGTCGGACAAAGGCTGGTATGTACCCACAATCCAGCTGCATATTCACATTTTCCTTCCAGCTTATCTACCTGTCGGCTGTCGAAGGATTGAGTGTACTTTAATTGCCACTCCGTTCGCTTCTCGGGGCCAACAAATATTGATGTCCTGCCTATGCAGCATAAGGCTCAAACCTTTCTAATATGCATATCTCTTTCGCATCGTTGTCAGGTACATGTGCCAAATAAACACGGATCCCATGAAGAGTCAAGTCGGTTACCTGGACGTCGTCGGTGAGTATTCGAATCCACTTTACGATTGCGTAATGCCCACATAAGCAACACGGTGAAGCACTCACTCCTCCACTAACAAGGCAAAACACTCGTAAAAAATATCAAAGCCGCAGGTGTGCCTTCTGTTTTTCTTTATTTTCCAAGCAATAAATTTCGATAGGTAAATGGAAGCTATTCTTTAGAGACGAAATAAATTTTGGAAGTCCTTAGACAAATATAAGAACTCTTCATTAGAAATAAAGGCATTTATGTGTTTGCCTTAATTATAATTTAATTATCCATTGTTGTATTAAAACTAAGCCAGGAAGCAGTACAATTTTCATTGGTAAAAAAATACCTTAAAGACATCTGGATACTAATTTAAAATAGTGCTAAAATATTTCTCCCACTGCAAGCTTGTGCAATAAAATTGATGTATGTTACTCCAGGGGGAGCTCAAATGAATTGTAATTTGTCTTGAGTGGCTCCACGAACACCAACCAAACTGGGAGCCAGAACAAAGTTGCTGTTGATAGTTTTTCAAACTGCACTAATTGCTCGACCAAGTGGCGATTGGAATGCTGAAAACTGGGTTAGGCTGCCGACCAGAAAGTGGCGCACAACTTCTAACTGCTCTCGATTGGGTCTAATTGCGTGGAGACGACGAGCAGGATATTCGGCTTAAGGCGGGCTCCATGGCGACGGCCATTCGTTGGGAATTTTTCACTTAGCCAACACATTAGTTGCGGGGCCCACACAGAACAGCGGAGAGCGAAAGGTAATGAAACAATTTACATGCTTCGTGCACCTGTCTCAGCTAGCCCGTGTCCATGTCCTGGTCTCGTCCATGTCCTGGCGTTAATTATTCAGACGGCGTAGACTTTGGAGCGGCACCGAAAAACCTCAGAGCAGACAGGACACAGAGGTGCGGGATGGCGGGCGGGCCTTCCACTTCCGCAAGTGAATTTAAAATGAATATGCCGCCCCGTTTCGGAGCTGAGGTTTCGGGTCTCGTTTCCGGTTGCCTCGCACCATCCGCATAAGTAACCACTCTGGTTGATTGTGTTTTCATTGATGTTGAAATTCATTAAGGGTCCCCGTCCCCGGGCCGTCCGTCTCCCGATTATGCACTGGGCGAAACGGGGCGAGACGGTTGCCTGTTGATTGCCTTCGCTCAGCCCTGTAAATGCTTCACACCCAACCGCACTAAGTCCCATAAGCAAAATGGCAAGCCGCTTTAAATCAGCGCGGCTTTTCCAGCTGCCGCTGACAAAGTGCGCGATTTCATGGTGTATACTTTTCCGCACGACCCTGCCAAGCCACCGCCCACCGCCCAACGCCCACCACCCACAACCCGCCGTCCTTCAGGCCGCGCGTTGGCAACCAACTATTATTGTTGTCGTCGCCGTAGTTGTATTTGCCACACCGCGAAATAAGCAAATAGTCGTCAACGCGGAAACGTTTATGCTAGATATGTGTGCGTGATCGCATTTTCATCATGAACTTCAAGGACCTTAAAATATTCTCACGACATTTTGTAAAGTATTTAATTAATTTGAAACTTAAATGAAGAAATAATTGTATGCCAGTTATTTTAACAAAAGATCTGATTTCATTTTGTAGACTGTGAATAAGTTAACACGGTCTTTTTAAGCGTCCTTAAATTCAATTTGATTAAATTTAACTTAAATCAAAAAATTTTGAATGATGAAACCTGAATACATATATTATGCTCTTTGTCACTTGCTCATCTCTAGTTTAGGAATAGAAAAGTAAGCCTGTAAGGATTTTATACCAAAGGATGAGCTGAGAAAGGGACGTTGACATAGGTTAGGGAAACGGAGAGCAACGTCCTAATCAGCTTTAGGGAACTAGTTTCCTATCCAATGACAATATTTTATCAGATACTAATAATATATAAACATAGCTATTAGCAGGAGTTCGTAAACTGAAAAGTTTTGTTAATTTAAATAAGCAGTATACAAAAAAGAGTCTAGTCTTATTAATAAGTTTTATTTAACAGCGATCTGTATTATTAAAGCGATCTGTTTAAATCTTTAACATTTTTTGAATTCTTTAAATTTTTAATAAAAACAATAAATCAATAACATACAGTCAATAATGTACATTTCTTTAGCTTTTCAAGGCACCCCTTTGGCAACTCAATTAAAATAAATAAACTGACACCTCTTTACGAAAAATTGAATACACAAAAATGTTTATCCATTTATTTTACTTTTAAATATGTAACAAATCCTAGCCCCTGAAAATACTTTCGTCTAATTCCTTGAGCTGCACTCACCAATAAAATCAATCAGCAAAGCCTTCGCCAGGTGAATGCAATTTTGACACTTTGGCTCTTAGGCCCTGAGAGTAAAATCCGACTAAAATGCTTTTTGAAATAAGAGAAAAACTACCGAAAAATACGGGCCGAACCGAAATAAATTGTGAGCATATTTTCGGTTGACATTGCCGAATTTGCCTCGAATTTTCATCGCTAAAGTTTTGTGGTCTCGTTTTGCCTTGTTTGTCGGTCGGTTTGTTGTTCCTGAGGGCGATGATTGTTTTTATTTAACAGAAAATGTATATATATAGATGTGGCTGTGCGGGGAAGCCAGCCAGGCATTGAATAATTTATATAGAGCAATATGTTTCTCAGTGGCGTTTTGGCCATGGTTAAACGGGCCTGGGCTGACCTAAGCCGTGGGGTTTGTAGCCAGTCCAGTCCCGTGAGCTGGATTGTTTTGAAAAGAGCTTTCAAAAATAAACAAATAAAAATAGAGAAAAATAAAAATAATCATAAGCTCAAAAAATATATAATTTTTAAGGAATATTCGAAATGCAATTGTGGCCTTACCCGATTGAGGGAAAGTTGATAGAGCCAGCTTAGGGGGGAATTTTAATCCCACAAATGCTTTAAATTCCAAATTGATTCGTTGTTTTAAGGCTTTAAGTTTCGGTGGCCATCCAATCTGGTACCGATAATCCCGAAATCAGTCAGAATCCTATCAGCCATTGCCGCCATCTCAATCCAATTGAAATTAATTTCTGCGTCGCCAATTTAATCACACATCATTTCACCTGATTTCATAACTTATCAGCTCCCGCAGCGCACAATGACGGCGGCTGAGAAAAGAAATTGCCAGCCACGCCCACGCCCACTCAGTGCGCCCCCCACCCCCCCTGGCGACATGAGTCGGGCCATTAAGGGAAAAGTCAACACGGGAAAAGCGGCTGGAGCGGAGCCTACTTTCCACGTTCAATTTGGGGGCCACGACAGCGCGGGGGTGGCCGGGTGAAAAGTCAAAGTACATTTTGTAAAACATGCACATCATTGTTGGCATGCTGAAGACTTTGAAGTCGCATTGTGTGTGAGTCATAACTTGGCTTTTGGGCGGCTGTCCTGTAAAATGGAACGAGCAGCCAAGGCAATCAGGGGCAATAAAAGGAAAATCGAGTGCTCCTAATAGAGGGAAACATTCCCGGAACTAATTGGATTTCTCGCAAAGGTGCCGAGAAGAATGATTCTATTGAAACAGAGAGTAATCGATTTTTTCTGTTAGCTACAAATTTGTCCATATTTTCAGCCAGGATAAAAGCAGGAGAAATATGACTGTCATGCTTATAAGTTTTTCGTTCTTTTTAGCATTAGTTACTTCAAACTTTCCTTAAGTATTCCTCATGTTTTGAATGCTTATACTTTTAACTGTTTAATTGCACAGTAGACCTAATTTAGAATAATATGAAATTCGCTTAATTATATAAACAAATTAATACAAATATTTCCTACTGAATTTTTGTAATATCTAATTTACGAACAGCAATCTTTCTAAGACCTTTATTTAAATACTCCAAAATATCAGTTTATTGATATTTTTAATCTTAGTTCCTTTAAAATACAAATTCATTTTCTAAAAATAATAATAATTGAACAATTCCGCTTTATCCTTTGACATTATTTATGTATGGACATAAAAACTAAATGTTTTCCGTAATTAAATGTTATGCAGCATGCTGGCTCCATCAGCACGCCCTCATTCATAATGTGACACTAGCTTTATCCCGCACTCTCGTTTTATTTTTTGGCAACGAGCGCTTTGCCAGGCGTAAAATTATAATTAAGTGCAAAGACAGGCGAGAGACGCACACAGACACAAAGCGCTTCAGCTTTCTGTGGCCAAATGCCAAATTTACAGAATTCGCTGAGCTACCTGTCCGTCTGCCATGGCAGGAAAGGTGAAAGGAAAGGGGGATAAACCCTTGTTTTATTGTGGCTTCTTTCTGAATGAAAATACAAAATATTCAGAGAAATTGCAGACTTAATTTGGGCACCTAAAAATTGGTACTGGGCCCTTGACAACACTATTTGCACAACACAGTCTTGAAGAGCTTTATGAAAATGTCTCAATTAAGTTCGTCTTTTTCATGCAACCCACTTAATCATCAACAACAACAACTGCTGCTGGACCTGTAACTGCCACGGAAACCCCCACCTGTCTGACACCTGGCCAACGGTTCGCGCAAACAATTTGTTCGCCGGCCCACGCGGCGTATGAATAATATGTTGGAACTGAAACTGGAACTCCGTATCGGTGTCTCCCCGCACACGTTGGCGCACGTGTTCGGAACACACAGTGCCCCCCGACATACTGGACTACCCGACCAGCACCGATATGGTAATACGTGAGGGCTCCAACGTAACCCTCAAGTGCGCCGCGACGGGCTCCCCGACCCCGACGATAACCTGGCGCCGCGAAGGTGGCGAACTGATACCGCTGCCCAGCGGAGCCGAGGGTGAGTGCGTGCCCGCCGAGCATTAAATTTCATTACAAAACATTTTAAAGTTACTTCCACTTCCACTCCGGCCGCAATTAAGTCCTGCCCCCTGGTGTGTGTGCGCTCGACTAATAACAAATCCAAGCCCTGCAATTTGCCTTATTAGGTTAACTCTGGCGTGCAAATGGCTGAACGATTTTTGAGTGGAATGTATGTTGGGTTGTACTGCATCCTGTAATCAGGATGAGATAAAAAGAACATCACCTGAAAATCACAAGAGTTCGATTCCACCGGCAGAGGTATTGGACCTCGAAATTTATTTTCGTCAGAATGCCATATAATATGTGATAGCGGTGGTGCTGTGGATGGCATGGCAAACGAGTTGCATGCAATATGAGTACGGCAAAAAAGGGCAGACATGCGGAATATGTGAGATTCGAAATTACCAGCGTTGCACACAGGCATTGTCAGGGGAGTTGCTGCCTCTGATGAAGGCAGCCAGTGCACTGGGGGGAAAAAGGCAATAGAGTCTTTGTAGGGAAAGTAGATGTATGGAATACGATTTTTTGGCATAAATTTTGACATTAGAACATGTTATGCAAGATTGCTTATTCATTAAAGTTGTAAAAAGCATATCACGGATTTATTTATTTAGAAAAATAAAGAATTATTTGAGGAAACGAAGGAATATAGAATTTGACATGGATATATTGATTTCCTCAACTTTTTGTAAAGAATATCTTGTTCAGTTAAACTTTAAAGTTCAGTAAACGTACAACACTGCGTATGAGTGATGTATTTTGTAGTTCCCTGCTTCTACAAGAGTTCCTTTATTATCCAATGAACTTTTCCCCGGTTAACGTTCTCAGCATAATTTCTTCCGGTGTCTGCACAGAGATTTTCCAAGTTGCATAAGCAATGAGAGCGAGATGATTAGCTGCAGGAGCAACTTGACTTGGCCGAGTGTGTGTGAGAGCATTTTTCCTGTGAGCTCTGGAGGAATCACTTGAATCTGAATCTGAATCTGAATCAAAATTTTAATGTGAATGTGAATGTGAAAATGATGCCGGATGCGGCGACATTCTGGCTTATAAGCAGGCTGTGAGAATGCGGCAGCGCGAGAAGCGATTGCTGCCATAGATTTAACCCATCGGTGCCTCCGATATTAATCGCACTCCATTCCTTCTCCACAGCCGTCGCCTACAACGGCTCCTTCCTGACCATCGCCAAAGTGAACCGGCTGAACATGGGCGCCTATCTCTGCATCGCCTCCAATGGCATCCCGCCAACAGTCAGCAAGCGTGTGATGCTCATTGTGCACTGTGAGTATTGGGGGCTGGGCGGGTCCCATCAATTTTAGCATATTTAAATATTTATAGTTCTGCGCCAGAGCACCGCATGGTGCAGGGTGCCGGGAGCCAGGATGCTCCACTCCAGACGAGACCACAGACAGAGTCACAGACTGCCATTGCGACGCACACAAAGCGCCACTCGAAATCTTGCCAGGCTAAATATGCCCTGCATTTTAATTTTCCCAGGGAGGAGACCCCTGGGGAGTTGGGTGCCGGAAAATGCTGTACACTTTTAGGTGCCATGCATAAAGCAAATAATTAAGTGTGTGCCCTGCCCTGCACCCGACCCCCCCGGGCAGCTAGTTAGCATTTTTAGAGCACTTTGCCCTGGCTCTGGCTCCCCCCACTCTCTCCCTCTGGCTAATTAAATAAAAATGAGAATGGCTCAACAATTTGTTGGGGCAACTTCATGGCACATGTTTGAGCCAAAGTTTCGCCTTCGATTTCAACCGCAATTTGGTTCGAATCGCTTTTAGCTCCACTGGCAAAACATTTTTTGTGGCTTTCGTATATAAAATTAAAAAGCAATTAATTCGAAACAATAAATGGCAACCGCAGCGAATTGCCGAGCGGCAGCATAAAGCACTAGAAAAACAATAATAACGATATCGGATGGAATTTCTCTCGATAAATGGGAATTCTTTGTTTCCCACTCACTCGCCTGCATTCCCCCGGATCACCTGAACATTCCACACCTGACACAACACATTCTAGCCACATCCACACACCCATTTTTCATGGCTGCTACTGACGCCTGGCTGTGGCACTTTACTGCTGTTTTACAGTTCCACCCATGATTTGGATACAGAATCAATTAGTTGGCGCCGCCCTCTCGCAGAACATAACTCTGGAATGCCAGTCGGAGGCGTATCCCAAGTCCATCAACTACTGGATGAAGAACGACACGATTATAGTGCCAGGTAAGTGTGGGAAATACCGGGAATGTATCTCAAACTATTTCATATCTATGAAGGTGGGAAACATATTTTTTAGCAAGCTTTTAGATACATTTTCAAGTCGATTTCAGTTCAGAATTTGTTTCTAGAAAATGACTTTATGAAGCACTTGTCACTTTCCCCGCTTGAGCTGCCTCTTAATTTTCCTAGTTCAATTTCATTAGTGTTTCCGGTGCCCCTTGCCAACTTATATTCGAAAGGCCTTTAACGATGGATGGGTCCATCTCCTCACTCGAGCTCTTCAAGCTCCCACTCATCTTCACTGAGAAATGGACTGAACGCGATGACAAAAAGGGCTGCGGAAAAAGCGTTTAAAAAAAAAGAATAAACATTCAGCCGAACACTCGAATCCGCGGTGGCAGAATAACTGCGGCGGCAGGGCTCTCCACTCTCCGCTCTTCACTCCACTTAACCCCCTGCCGCCACGATGGACAGGAAGCGGCGTCGTCATCGGCATAGGGGTCTGCGGCGGAAAAAAAGTCACAGACATGCAGTCGGTCGGTATGCCGGCGCTGCCTTTTTTCCAGTTATTTTCAAGTTGTTTTTTGCCGAGCGGAGAAAATGGGAAAAACTGATTGAAAATGACCTCAAGTCAGTAGCAGTTGCCGGGATCTGTCCGACAGCCGCTGGATTTTAATGGAGTTTTCTGCTTTAGTTTTGAGCGAGTCCAAGGCTTTCCCATAACCACAAAAACGTAACAGTCCATCCACAGGACTCTTTAGTGGGAGGAGGACTGACTAGGGAAGCGAGTCCGGCCTACGTCAGGGCTAAGCCAGCAAGTGCGCCCCCCTGTCTGTTTCGCCCCCGAAACTCAATTATTTCTAATCAAGACCGGGCCCAGATCTCCATCTCCGTTCGGGCCATCACAATGGCATTCTGCTGGGGTAATCAGTCGCTTAACCGGCATGCATAACAATTACCGAACCTGGACGAAATGTAATGCTCGGCTTAGTGCTACTAAATCTAACCGACATCAAACGTAAATCAAAACCTGCATGACAATCAAAAACAGGGCACTCGCCCCCAACAGGACCGAGGAGACCGAGAGCCGACTTGTTTTTGTATAAATTAAAACGAACCATTTGACAAGGGGGCAGCCGGGTTAGAAAGACCTCCTCCCCTTGGTCCTTAGTCAGGACAAACTTGGGTCGGCTCCAGTTGGATTCATCCGATCCGAGAGCCCAGTTGAGCTGAGCTGACTTGGGCGAATGCAAAAGTTCTTTCTCAGTTAAATTACTTTGACAAGAAGCTCCAGAAAATAAGAGGTGAGAGGGGGGCCGGGGTTGAGTTCAGTCCGGAAAGGGGTTAAAGTTCGAAGCTGTGGCCGGGATAATGGAGCCTTTCTCTCTCCTTTCAGGTGAGCGCTTTGTGCCGGAAACCTTTGAGTCGGGCTACAAAATAACCATGCGCCTCACCATATGCGACGTCGACCTGCAGGACTTTGGAGCCTACCGCTGCGTGGCCAAGAACTCCCTGGGCGACACCGATGGCGCGATCAAACTGTATCGTAAGTATTGGCACAAGTAACAATGGCCGCCTGAATGCCATAACAGTTCCATTCGATGGCAATAACCGTAGCTGTAGCCATAAGCCAGAGAAACAATGGCCATAAGTCAGGCAGCCCCTGGCAATTAGGCGCAAACTATTTGCCCAACTCGGGCTTTTAATTAATTTAAGTCAATGACTCTGCGTGGGCCGACAGCAATGTCGAGTGTGTCTGTGTCTGTGTGTGTTTGCCTCGATAAATACCCAAACAAAGGGTCAGTCGGGGGTCGAAGGTGGCCAGACCGAGTCCACTGTCAGTGATTGATTTACGAGGAGCAAGAGCAGGTTGATGCCAGGCCTGAGTCCAGTCAATGGCTTTCCTTCACATGCTGGGAGAAATTTGAGCATATTTGAGTAGTTGTTTGTATGGTATTGTTTGTAAAATGAATGGTAAAATTAATCATATAGCTTGAAGAAATAAATAAAATACTGTGCTGTATCAAGGCTTGGTCGTGCTCAGTATAATGCGGTTCCAGTGAACTCCGCCTTCCATTATAATTACTGGACACTCCACTATCAGTTTAACACTGTTAAATCAACCCCTTTCCTCCCCAGATATTCCCCAGACCACCACGATGACAACAATGGCCCCAACGGTATCTATCAACACAGTGCCCGTGGTCCTGGTGAAGTACAACAAAGGTGAGGCCTGCGTTCTCACCCACAGTAACCATAGAATCCTCTCACACCTGCTTCTGCCACTCGCCTTTAGAACAACGCTACAACAGCGGCAGCAACCAGAACCAAAACTCCAACGGAAATCCCTACACCTTCAATTCCGGCAACAGCCAGCAGAACTCGAAGGGGCAGCGCAACAAGGCCAATGGCAAGGGCTCGGACCAGGCCTCGTCTGGACTGAACAACGTCTATGTGGGAGCCACCTCGAGTCTGTGGAACTCGCAGGATCACTACTCGTCCTCATCCTCCTCGCGGGGCAGGGATCATCACCAGCAGCAGCAGCAGCAGCAACACCAGCAGCAGCAACAGCACCACGGTGAGTGGGGAATTCTCTGGGGGATTTCCAGGATTGCTGTGGCCCCCAAAGCCACTTCAACCGGGCCAGCCGATTGATGGGGAATATCCTTCCCCCCGGCGGCGTTGTAGCATACCATAAATATTTCGCCATTTATTTTATGTTTATGACAAATCATAACGACTTTAGCTGCTTGGCTTAAGGGTCTTTGGCATGTCGTTGTCGGCACTTGTTAGATATAGATACTTTTGGCTCAAGCTGCGAGGAAGTTAACTTTTGGTATTGTGGAGCGGAGTGACTGGCTGACTAGTTACCTTGGAAAATAAAATGTATACAGTAACAAACTTGGTGATTGGCGGGAACGGAAAAGAAAACTTTCACTGAAGACATTTACTTTGTGTTACTATTTTTACAATACAGAAAGGTAACTTTTAATTCGATTAAAGACAGCCTAGCATACCCTTTCGGACACTCTCCCAGAGTGTATTAATATTTGGCCAAAACATATGAAAGTATCTCTTAGAATCCCTCGTGGGTCTGTCTGTGAGTCCGCCTCCTTTTGTCGCTTTGCCAGTCATAATACGACTCTCAAGCATATAAGGCTTGGGTGTTGGGGGAACCACTCCTTCGGCCAGTTGCTGAGTTGACAATGTGTCCGCCGTAATGTGCTGCTAATGCGGACCATCGTAATGTACAATCATCATAAATAATAAAGGGCTTTTGCCATTTGTTTTTTGGCTTCGAAGAGAGAAGTAATCGTGGCTGGAGGTGCCAATGAAACTATCGAACTTGAAGGTTAAAGCACAGGACCACGGCTCCCCTGGAGCAGCTGGCAATCGATGAGCATAAAGTCTTGCACATCCTCCCGATTTCCCGCATGTCTCGGATCACACAATTGGCGACAATGCTCCCGGTTTCCTTTCCCCTGTTCTCCTTGTCGTTAGTTTGCTCTCCTTGCTCCTTTGGCAAGGACGAATGCATAAAACTTTACAGGCCCTTTGCTGCGAAGTGGAAATTTTCTGCATACGCGCTTGACTAAAAAATAAAATGCACTCGACAAAATCAAATCGAACAAATTGAATATGAAGGGGATAGGGGCAGAGAAGGGGTTGGGGCAGGGACAGGGCCAGGGGCAGGGAGGCAGCGGCAGTTTGCTCGGAAAAGCGCAATATAAAAATAGCAGACAAATTGCACACGAGGCGTCAGGGCGATAGAGCTGCCCCAGCTCCGACTTATCCCGCCATCTGAAGCAATTTTTTGGCAACGCAAGCGAAATGTGGCATCCCCCGCAGGATGGCCATCCACTGGGCGGGGGCGCGGCTGAAGGCGGCAGGGTAGTAAATGGGGCTCTTGGCTGCGGGTGCTACAATGACGACAACTTTCAAGCGTTGCATGCAACGTCGTAAGCGCTGCGTTTACAGTTAGATTTATTACCTGCTAGATGTTGCACATATCGTGCCAGGCACCCCGCGTGTGTGTGTGTTTGCTCCCCCTTCTCCTCCCTAGGGGGGAGCTGCCACTAGGTGTGGGTGTGGCTTGTTCGCTTATCGTTGCCGGGTTTTGCATATGTCGCGACTGTTTTTGCCCCGGCCGCTGACACTTTAAGGCGGAACAAGCCAGCGACAAGCGAAGTTTCATGACCAAAGCCCAGTTTCCCAGTTAGCAAGGGACACGCGTATGGAGTGGCATTGTGTCTTCCTCTACGACGTCATCGCTTTGCGGGCATTTGAAATTGGGTTAAGCGAAAGCGATGCTAACATAATGGAATCTCCCGATTTTATGAACTTGACTTTATTTTTAAGACGAGTATTAGGTGGGTTTTCAGTGCGAATTTGGTTCCTGAGGGGAAAACACGCTGAAATAGAGAAAATAAAAACAATTATTATTCAAAGTCTATGGCATAACTTAAGAAAATATTATAACTACTTATGAACTATTTAAAATCTTAGAGTTCTAATATTATAAATTTTTCTTGGTCTTACCCCTGTTTGTTGAAATATGTTTACGTGTTATTAAGTTGGGTTTCAATCAAGTTAATAGTCCAAACTCTTGATATTTATTATTTGCATTTTAATTTCCCAGTTATTTCATTTAAATTTGCCCTTTCAGTTTCCAGTTTGCAGAAGTTAATCAATATTGATAGCTACTGTATTCCAAATTAAAATTGCCACACAATTCCGCTCTCTCTTAGCATTAACAGGTATAACTAATGGTCGTGCTAAATGAACGAGTGCTCGCCTTGTGCCCAGATGTGCGCCAGCACTTATACACATGCCAATTAAATTCAATTTCCAATTATCACCGGATTCGGACTCCGATCCCGGAGTGGAGTGGCGCCGTCCGATGGCTCCGGCACTGTGCTTAGTCCGCCCGGAGCCACAGAACTGGTGTCGGCATTAACTGCTGCAGATGCATTTGGCTCGCCACTTAAACTGTCATTAAATTGTTGCAATCAACCACAGAAGCTGACCCCGGCCAAGCTGTCTCTGCCATATTTAATTTGTTCGGCCAACGGGCAAACAATATGGCACAAATTACAAGGAAATGCAATAAAAAGAAATGGCAGCATTCCCCGGATCCGGCACTTCACATGCGGACTCGCACTCGCAGCGGGTATGTCTACCTCCAGAGTCCGACCTCCGGCGGATGATTGCTTCAGCATTCAGTGTCTGGTAATAATTTGCCTATAATTTGCACAAGCCGGCCTCCCTGCTCCAAGTGCGACGAGTGAAAAATGATAAAGTAAATGAAATGCAACAGACAGCAACCGAATTGCCATCGCGTGCCGTGGGCATTTTATGGATGCAGTGCCGCCTTGCACTGGAGGGGGGAAAACCCGGGGAAAGCGACTCCATAAATGTAACGCATGGCGGATCCAAAGTGAGCCTCAAGTGCTGAGTGCAAGCTGCGCTTTTCCTTTCATTTCGAGTAAGTGAAGAGGTCCCGGAAATCGAGGTGTGAAAGCTGCACCCAAATGGAGTTGAAGTTGAGCCCCCTGGAACTTTAAAGAGGCACTACACTTGGGGATTTTACCAGGAAACATAAGAAAAATATTTTATATAAAGATGTACAATTTATTGGTATTTTTTCTAGCTCAAATAATTTATGAAATTACATTTTCTGTAGATAAAGTGGTACTTAGTTTAAGTTCCTCTTTTGAAAAAAATCTCTTTTAGCATAAAAGTTTAAAGATTTTATAACCTCAACGAAGTTACAAGTACTTACAGAATAATTATAATTATACACAGGGTATTATGATTAATAACTTTAAAAGGTTTCATTTTTGGCATTTTTTTTATATTCATGGCTTAAGATATATTTGAATATATATTTTCCCCTGTGCACCTGTAACTTCTTATGGCAGTTCCAGACGCAGATACATGAGTATCTTAAACAGATGCAATTTATTTCTATTAGGTCAACAGCACCCCGGGGATCGGGTGGGGGAATTATGCAGAAATTACTTAAAGTTTCAAGTAGTTCGCCTTCGGGTCTTCGGCCAGGCCCAGTGTTTCAGCTCAAGCGTTTTGCTTTGGCAAACAGGACTTTCTTTGCTTTCCCAGCTTTCCCGGCAGCCGCTTTTCCTCCTAACGCCTAAGCGCTTTAAGGACACCGTTGGGACTTTCTCGCCGACACACACAGACGCACGCATAAACACATGCTCAAACGTCAATAAAAATCAGCCACACACACGCACACATACACACCAACGGACAGACAGGACAAACGGGACCCCGGAGCGGGTGTTACTCTTGGTGTTGGGGTTCCTGTTGGTGTTGTGCCGGCTTTCACACATGGAAATGTTTGCAGACGCCAGCAAAACAACCAAGGCAACGAGCAGCGCCAGCCAGGAATGGCAGCGCAAAGGAGTTTTGTGGAAAAGCTGCTTATGGAAAAATCAAAAAAAAAAAAAAAGAAAAAGCAAGCAAACAGAAAAAAAATAACTAAAAGACACACAATCATACACCCTCACACCCACGAACGAACACACACTGAGTCGCACACAGAGACAGACAAATAAATTTTGAACCCGGTGCAAAGCAATTTGCGCATTTCCGTTGTAAAAATAAAAGGGTTCTCGTTAAAAACAAAACGAAACGAAAAGGTCCCTGGATGGACCGAAAGTGAAGGACCAACCGCCGGGCCATATTTCATAGTTATGACAAAGTTCGTTCAATGCAATGAAGTTCGACTGCGGCGATTACGGTTTATGGGGTCAAACTTGTTTTTTTGCAATCCCATTTGTGTCCCTTGGTGGTGGGCTGGCATATGTAAGGAGGAAATCGAACAGTCTGTTAATTCAAGGATTCTGTTTGCACGCATCTGACACAAAAGGGTTTACTTTAGATTACTCATTAGAGTGGTTTCAGGATATGGAATTTGTATCTTCGTATATTGGCTTCCCAATGTTTCGAAAAATAAAACCAAGTCCGATTTTCCATTTAATATTCGTTGCAAAAAAGCAGAGATAATGCCCAATTCTCTTTTGTGAAAAACCATATTTAAAGATCACTCTGTTTCTTACCTTGACTAAAATTTAATTTATTTAAATGTAAAGAAACTACTTACATTGATTGTACATTTTACCTGTTCAACTAATATAAAGCCATCGTAATTAAAATGAATTTCCATATGCTCCTTAACCTTTACAAATCCCATACCAAAACAAGTCTTGTATTTTATTTTATTTCAAAATTGTATTCAATTTTGGCTTAGGCTGAAGCCACTATCGAATCCATTCGAATACCTCAACTAACTAGAATCCTTTGAGTGTTTATTTTTGGGGCGTTCCGAAGGCTGCAACCGAAATAGTCCCGCAAACAATTGTTTGCAATCCACCTAATGACCAATGGCCTGGCCACGTCAAAGTCAAACAGGGCCCAAACGAGGATGGGTGGTGAGAGAAGAGGAATCGACCAGATCCATTCCGAACCGAGCCGAACCGAACCCAGGCACGCAAACAAATGTCCAATGAAACAGATTGCCGGGCAAACAAACAGCCGAAAAAGGAAGACGACTCGGCAAAAAATACAAACTGCACGATAAATTGATGGCAAAAACAATACAGGGCCTTTGCACCACCTCCGCACTCTGTGAACCCCACCCCAGTCCAAAGTCCCCGCTCCTCGAGTCCCGTGTGTCCTTGCGTTCGGATACATACATATATAAACCTCCCACAAGTCCTGCCCGCTGTTTGGAATGCATGGCGCAAGGGTTTAACGCACTTAAGCAATAAAAATCGAAACAATTTTCGATGCTGCCAAGTGAAATTGAAACAAAATACCAGCAAGGACGACGATGAGCCAGGATACTCTCGCCGAGCTTGGGGAAACTCTATAAGTGAGAATGTTATAAATAAGTGGGGCAGGCAAAGTTGTGTCCCTTTTATATGCAATACTTTCTGCTCTGCCAGTTGACAAACAGTTCGGGTTTTGCGTATCCTGTGTATCCTGTGCCCACTGTCCTTGCCCGTTTTATCTCTTTCGCATTGTCGCCTGCTACAAATGGCTGGCCATAAACGCATCCTGTGTCTATTGTTTATGCTCGTTGGCGTGTGGCAAGCGCATAATTGAAAAAGGACATTCGGCTGATGACAGTCAAGTCCCGGCCATATGAAGGGCACATCATAAAGTGGCATGTGGCAGTTGATTAAGTCAGCGAATAAAAACAAAGAACCCACAAAGGAACCGTAAATATTTCAATCAATCATTGATGGCTCTCTGTGACTTGTTCATGGTAAACCTAAAAAAGGTTGTTCATTTTCAAATGGATATGCACTTGTTTTATTGTAGAATTCTTTTGACTTTTAGCAAGAGTTATCCTTTGTCAGTTGTAAATATTTTCGTTGATGTCTTTCCAGGATCCGATCACAGTGCCACCTACCGCTCGGACGGCAAGAGTCCGCACCTCACGAAGCACGATGCCAAGTCCTTGACGGACGACCTGGATCGCATGCAGGATCTCAAGGGCTGGGCCCAGCGTCCGGCTCCCTTTGCACCGATATTTGGCCTACCGTTTATACTGTTCATCGGCTACCTGGGGGCGTGGCAGGACTAGATTGTTGGTGTATTAAATTGTACAAAAATAAAGTGAAGGGACACCCGCACGGCGACAGAAAACAAAAAAAACCAAAGTTAGTCTAACTAAGGATACAGTAATTCGTAAGCAATACCCCTATAAATCGTGTTGGTCAAAAACAAACTTTTATTTTTGTGCTGAGTGGATGGAAAGTTGCTTACTGTAAAAAGTTGTTGATGTTTAAGGTAATCTAGTGTTTAAGTGGCAACTGGAGGATAAAATATTGTGGGTTCTGTAAACGCAACGGAAATACAAAGTATTAGAATGTAAAACATAAGGGTTTAATAATAATAATAATAATAATATTAATGAAATAAAATGTTCTTAAGCCTACCAACTGAGACTCGAGCCGAGGTTAGATCTAAGTCACCGGGGTCAGCCGATGCCATCACTCTTACTTTTAGCCCCGTTCTAGCTTAGTTCCCAAGCACTGCAAGCTGTATGATAAATATTACATAAACAATGTCATCTTGATTTAACAGAAACGAAATAAAAATGCCGTCTTAAAACATGTAAACTCCAGGTAAATATTGAAGTTTTAATGCAAGATTTTGAGGGGTTGTGCACGTTTCCAGGTAAGCAGATAATTGAGAACCTTAAGCATAAATTTATAAAAATATTAATTAACTGCCAAATTAATGGTTATACATGTAAGTAAATAAATATTTATACCCTACGAAGATTCTGAGCAAATGCATCCCCACAACTCGGGTTCTTGGAGTAAACCTTTCCTTGTCGGTTTTTTGTTTTTTCCCCTTTTGGGTTTTGTTTTGCAACTGCCCCGAAGCGAATATTTACTGAACCGCAAAATGTACTATACCCTACCCACCACCCGCTGCCATTGTTTACTCTGCCTGCGAATTTGTGCGCCATCGGCGGCCCACATGGAAACATTTTTCATTTTCATTAAAAAACTGAGCGCAACAAAAAACCCGCGCGACTTTATAATTTAATTTGAAAAGCGCAGGACTGGCCAAAAGCAGAGCAGAGTAGCGCCAGCAGAGTAGAGCGCAGTAACACAAAAAATAATTATTAAAATAAATTAAATGTCTGCCGTTGCCCTCATAAACTTCACCGAGTGGGCAATTAAAGGAGTCGGCGTGTGAGCGGCGGGCGGCGAGCGCGGGACGTGGCTAGTTTTTTTCCTCAGGAGGTGAAGAGTTAAGCGGCAGAGTCACTAAAAAGAGCAGGAAAAAAATCAAATTGCTGCCATGGCATTTTGACTCGACTTTCACACAACGCCATGGCAAATGGCAAAAAATTGGCATGTGAAACGATTGCAGAACCTCCGCCCCCTGCTGCAGGACCTCCCTCCAGTCCATTGCCACCATAAAGGGGCCAGTTAATAAAGCCAACAGGGCATGTGCTGTATGTCAAAAAAAGGATATATACGTATATATTCGCCGGCATGGTGAGAAGAGCAAAGAAAGGAATTTTCTGGAGACAGAATGAGACCATAATGGGAAAAACGCTGACCAAAAGGAAATGATTGGAAAGAAGCTCCCTTGTGGTGCAGTCCATTCAGAGCCACGTCTTCGAGGATATTTTCTCTTTGTTAATTATAATATCTTTTCTAATATCATTTATATTTATTTTAGCTAGGAAACATAAAAATTACACGCATCTTTAGTGGTAAAAGTGATGCCATTTTCCCCTATTTTTTGAAAAAAAATTAAAACCCCTTTCATCGTCAAATTTGAGGAAAAATTGGCCAAAAATTAGAAATCGAGTTTTAAATGCAGAAAAGTTCTCTGTTAAAAACTAAGAAGAAAGAACTAAATCACACTGAAATCCGTTGAGTTT
Organism: Drosophila nikananu; assembly: GCA_008042635.1. Lineage (NCBI taxonomy): Eukaryota > Metazoa > Arthropoda > Insecta > Diptera > Drosophilidae > Drosophila > Drosophila nikananu. Next base: position 27,671 of record VNJV01001539.1, read on the forward strand.
AAGCAAAGTTACGATCAAAAAACCACTGAAGGAGTTCGCGATTTTTGAGCCAAAAAATGTACCCATTTAAAAAAATAATTAAAAGGGGTTACATCGTCAAAATTGTCGAAAAATTGGTCAAAAATTAGAAATCGAGTTTTAAATGCAGAAAAGTTCTCTGTTAAAAACTAAGAAGAAAGAACTAAATCACACTGAAATCCGTTGAGTTTAAGCAAAGTTACGATCAAAAAACCACTGAAAGAGTTCTCGATTTTTGAGACAAAAATTAACCAATTAAAAAAAAGAATTAAGGGGTTACATCGTCAACAATTTCTTTTGAAATATTGACCATACCCTAAGCTTTTCATTATGTAGTTAGTAGAGATAAATTTATTTGACAATTGTTTATTTCAAAAACATTTCCCTTTTCTTTACAGAAACAAATTTTTTAAACATTTGGCATGTCACATAAATAAAAATTTACAAAAAATAGTTATGAATCTCTTATTCACCCTTTGAAGGCATTACTAAATTATTACAATAATTCCCACTTCCCACTTTGGGCAGGGTAAAATTTAAAATTGTATTTTGCTTTGCATATTTAAAGCTTTTGAATATTTCATGGGATATGACAAATTTATATTATTTTATCAATGTAATTGATAATGTCAATTTGCGCTGTAATCAAATATGGCCACAGAGATTCATCGTTTTTGGTGGTTGTTGTTGCTTCTGAAATTGTATCTATTGTCGGCGGCATTTTTTGTATAAATATATATATTTTTTGTACACATTTTTTGGCACGTTTGACATTGATCGGTTTAATGATGCAAAACCGCAATAAATGTTTCAACATTAATATTTGACGGCATATTAAATGCCAAAAAGTGCAAACTTTTAGCAACAGAAGTTAAAGCCCTTCCCTCCTGAAGAATATTCATCGGTAGGTTTTTGTTTCACTTCGTCCGACGGCTTTCTTTGTGGGGCCATCGCAGGACTCACTTTTTTCCGCTTTGATATGCTATGCTTTTTGTCCGGCCCTCTTCCGTATGCAGTGCGTTCGCCTCGTCCTTTTTTCCAACTTCTCCCCGACAATCTTGACTTTATTGCAGGACTCTTCCTGGGCGCAGCTAAAGAGCCGTAATTATGAGTGGCCGCGGGACTAGGCAAATATTGGCCAATCAAATAATTCTTATTTGCCCAACGCTGAAATGGAAAGCGTTTCCTAATACGGATTTAATTTTTCGCCTTTTGGCGGAATTTCGTTCTTTACTTTTTCTTTTTTAAATAAATCTGCTTTCCCTTAGCTGAGAACCCAACCGCAGCACATTTTCGAACAGCAAAGCTTGGCACCAGACAAGCTTTTTCGAAGTTAACGTAAGTAAGTAGAATTTATTGCAGGAAAATTGATGAATGTAGGTAAAATGTAATGTTTTTGGGGGGTAAAATTGTCCAAAAATTAAATTTATATATATTTTGTCTGTCAATTGTATCAGAGGTATCACAGCTAAGCCAGAAGTTGCTTAATTTCTATTCGAATAACTTGTTCTGTCTTAATTCTAAAAGGTTTAGAAATCTATATACCCAGCCTACCATGTTTGTAAAATAATATTGTTTCCTATTTTTGACAAAGGATGTCAACGTTTGAAATTAAAAGAATATATTGACATGTTGTAATAAATTTTTCTCAACATTTTATATTAATTCATTAAAATTCTAAAGGCAAATCAGAATATATATGTTCTTGGCAATCACTGCGTTGTGTTCAACATTTTAGGGCATCTATAGATCGCATTCTTAATATTGATAAGCATATTTACTTTTAAATAATAGTTTTTTGCTTAAATCAAATTTTAAAGCGCCAGAACAAAGCTAGAAATTAATGAATTATTATTTATAAAGAATAAATAAACAGTTTAACTCTTTAAAAAATGAGTCATGAGCATCTTTTATCTCCAAAAGAAATAAAATTTTGGAAAGCTCCATATTGTACTTCGCTCCTCCAGAATTAATCTGTGCACCTAGCTTAAGATTGTTAAATTTCCACACTTTATTGTTCGAATTATGATTTCAGACATCTAAAAACAATGACACGCACTTTGAGGCAATCTTTGCAGAGCAGCCAACAGACTTGTTTGCCGAGTTTATATTTACTAACTGCAAGAGCCACATAAAAGCTACAAAGAGATAGTGGAAAGCAAGATTTTCCAGAGATTGAGTGCTATCTATAGGCACTTCGCAGATCGGCGGCCGCCTCAGTCACAACCTGCCTTCCGATGGACTACGTTCTCCTGGTGCTCACCTCGCTGCTCAGCTTCCTGCTGGGCTATCTGCGGTATCGCTTTGGGTACTGGGAGCAGCGCGGAGTGCCGCAGCTGCGGACGCACTTTCTCGTTGGCCACGTGGCCAAGCTCCGTTCCGTGCACCTGGGCGACCTGCTCCAGGAAACCTACGACGCCTTCCGAGGAAGCGCCCTGGTTGCTGGCACCTATGTCTTCCTGCGGCCCGTGGCAGTGATCCTGGACTTGGAGCTGGTCAAGTCGGTGCTCATCAGGGACTTTGGAAAGTTTGTGGATCGGCGCAGCTTCCACGGCGATCCCCTCACCGCAAATCTGTTCAATCTGCAGGGCGAAGAGTGGCGTGCCCTGCGCACCAAGCTCACGCCCACATTTACCAGCGGGAAAATGAAGTATATGTTTGGAACCATCAATGAGGTGGCCCTGCAGCTGGGCGAAACCTTCGAGGAGTTGGTGGGATCACAGGGCTCCATTTTGGAGCTGCACGAACTGCTGGGTCGCTACACCACCGATGTCATAGGAAACTGTGCCTTCGGCACCAAGTGCAACAGCCTAAAGGATCCGAAGGAGGTGTTCCGAAAGGTGGGACGTCAGCTTTTCCAGAACAGCAGCAAAAGCATCCGCTGGCGCATCTTCAAGATCACATACCTCAGCTCTCTGTCCAAGCTGGGTCTGCCGGTGCGGATTTTGTCCCCGGAGGTTACCGAGTTCTTTATGCGCATCGTTCGAGAAACTGTCGAGCTGAGGGAGCGCGAGAAGATCCGACGGAACGACTTCATGGATCTGCTGCTCGGTCTCCGGCGTCAGGAGAACGGCAAGGGTTTAACCGTGGAGCAGATGGCCGCTCAGGTTTTTGTGTTCTTTGTTGCCGGATTCGAGACCAGCTCCAGCAACATGAGCTACGCGCTTTTCGAGCTTGCCAAGAACGAGGCGGTGCAGGAGAAGCTGCGGCGGGAGATACGCGAGGTGATCGCCAGACATGGACAACTGACCTACGAGGCCATGATGGAGATGACCTACTTGGACCAGACAATCACAGGTATGATGGGTTTCAGTGTGAGATAAGAACGAGATGACAGTCACTGGGTTTGGTGCCTCATTTGAAGAAGATAATAATTATTTCCGAGTAGAACGGTCAATGAACGCGAGCAGTGAAAGGAAAAGATAAGTAAAAACTGAAAGTCATTCGGAGAATTATGAATTTAAAGCTTGTATATTAGAAAATCTCATTTTAAAAAGCAAATTGCATAAACTTTTAATATGATTATATCCGTGCTAGAAGGTGAATTACTCGCCATGAAAGTTCATTGGGTGTCCGTTTTCCTTCTAGATGTATTTCAGAAATAAACTATATATAATTTCTATAGAAACAGTATTATTCTTAGAATTGCTTCTTAACGTAGCTCATAAAATTCATGTCTGTTTACAAAATATTGACTGATATACAAAAACCTAATTGCATTTCAGAAACCCTCCGCAAATACCCTGCCCTGGCTTCCCTAACCCGAGTTGCCTCTGAGGACTATGAGCTTCCGCCTCGCAACGGTGGCGAGTCCGTGGTCCTGGAGAAGGGCACCAACATACACATACCCGTGCGGGCCATCCACTACGACCCGGACATCTATCCGGAGCCCAACGAGTTCCGGCCAGAGCGTTTCGAGCCGGCTGCCTGCCTGGAGCGACCGGCAGCCGCCTTCCTGGGCTTTGGCGAGGGGCCGCGCAACTGCATCGGGCTGCGCTTCGGCCGGATGCAGGTGAAGGTGGGCCTGATCACGTTGCTCCTACGCTTCCGCTTCCGCCTGCCGCCTGGATCGCCCGACAAGCTGACGGTCACACGGCGTTCCATAATACTCATGCCCGACGAGGGTGTTCGGTTGCAAATCGATCGGCTGGCGGAGCCGGAGCCGGAGCAGTGTCGCGCCTAATGTAAACACACCAGTCGAGAATAAACAAGCGCCTGGCTGCTGTTCGTCAGCAGAAATTCAATTAAATTCGCCCGTTCTGCGGTCGATTGAAAGCCAAACCGAAATTTATAAACGCCGCAAGGCCCCACCACCACCAACGTTCCCCTCCATTTCCCGAGGCAACAGCTCAGTTATCCCAGAAGCCGACACCATGGGCATTAAATCAACACACAAATGGGGGCCGTCGAGCAGGGAACCCGGCCATGTGAGCTGACCGAAAGCCATTGCGGTTCAGCTTGATGCACTGCTGCTCCTTTGCTCCTTTGGCCAACACCCCGGGTTGCCCACTTGAGCGCCCCGTTCCCTGCCCCCTGCCCCGGCTGCTGCCGAGAGTTGCTCGCACAAATCCAAACATTTACAATATTTTGCTAATTAGCAAAATATGTGTGAATAATGCATGTGACATAGGGGGCGGGGCGGGCCGTGTGTCTGCATCCTGTAGGTGTCATATTAAATTTATGGCCAGAGCTGCGCACACAATCGGTAGGCAAGGAGCCACTGTGACAAGTGGCAGGAGTGGACACTGGGACAGTCTCAACATTTTGGCCATTTCGGTGATTAGTTGTGGGCAAGCAACGGCGTCCACTGCCGGCATAATGAGCGATATTAATCAATAAATGCAACAGGAGCGGAAGTGGCCTGACAGATTTATGCCGAAGGCAGCCAAGGAGAGGGGCTTAGGACGAAAACAATAAACTGAGATAGCCCAAAGCTGCATATATTGATGCTAATTTTAAGTACAAGTAGTAGCTCACTTACCTTTGTTCTATGCAAGCCTCACACTTAATTTCTTTTAAGGATCTTGACTTTAATTATTTCATCTTACACTTTATCACAGAAAAAAAAACTTTGGCACTGCAATTTTAATATTTGCGAAGAACGACTGGATAACTGGAGGTGACAACTTCAACTGATCGAACAGCCTGACAATTTCCAGAGCTCGATCGGGCTTTTAAGTGCGTGTTGCGTAATCTATTGGAAATAATCAGAAGAGAATCAAGAAGAGAACTAAGAGAGAGACTTGAAGGCTGGAAGGCAGAGCTGAGTACTCCAATTGTTTATATTTAGAAAACCTTTCATGATTCTTTAGTCCGACCAGGCTATACCCTTTAAAAGATTAAATTGATTTGCTTTACCTCTAAAATGTTATACATTTGGGTCAAGCCTAGAAAATATTTTGAGTAACTGCTAGTCTTTAGAAAACTAGCATAATTTGTGCATATTTATTTTAAGCTTCTCTAAAGACAATACTTATTCAAATCGTCAACAGGGAAACTTAGCAAGTGTTCAATTAAAGGTATTTCAAAGACATTTATGTTAGCCTTTACTGTGTTAATGTCTTCATTTATGCATATAACAGAGACCTGCATTGATTCCCCCCGTAATCATACGCTTTTATAGACTTTTAATTGGCAATTTCCTAAGCTGGCTGGCAGCCTTTACGCTTCGTCTATAACTCACCCAGAACTTTTGTCTATTAAACGGCGCCGAAAATGTAGTCATAATTTATGGCAGTTAAGCAGCTAACAAACTATCCTGCAGATACCTCCATCGCTTCCTTCGCAGGAGCTTTGCATGTTCAGCCACTATCAGTGGGTGGGGAATGGGGGGCTTTGTGCGATGTCCTTGGGGGGTGGGCGACGGGATGAAGGTGAGCCGAGCGGGTGAAAGGACTGCAGCTGTCGTCGTCGCATCCAGCACAGAACGCGGAAGCGAGTGAAAAGCAATTATCAGGTGTCAAAATTTATATTAGGGTGCCCCCAGGCCAAATAAGGGAATCATCCAACAAGGAAGCCGTGCCACAAGGAACGAGGCAAGAACTTGAAAATAACTTGCCAGTCCTGCCAGTCCAGGTGCACATAGCAAAATAATATTATTAATTTGTGGGCAAATATTTATTACATTCATGGGGCATTTTCTATGAATTTAAAGCTCGATTAAATTGTATTTTAAGTTTTGTGTTTTGATAACATTCAGTGTTTACTTGATTATATTATTTTAATACAATACTATTTTTTTACAATAGAATAATTTATAATAATATAGAAGTGATTTCTTAGTTGCATATATATTACATTTTTAAATCGAAAATCCTTATCCTTACTAACTTGTAACTGCCACAATTTACTTTATTGAGACTCTAATCGTGACTAAAAACTTACGAGAATAAGAATCATTATTAGCTTTATGATCAGTTTTACAATCTTTGCCTTGAAACTCCACAAACTCCTTCCCCCGGTGTAGTTTTAACCCTTTCAGTATAAATGATTTGTGGCTCCAGTGCATTGGCACGCAATGCAAACTTTCTGACGAAGGAATGGCGGGCAAGGAGGCCCAGGCAAGCGAGAGGAGCGGATAGAGGACGCGGATATCCTTTTCAACATTTTTCGCTTTATAACAATCTTTTTATGTAGCATAAAATCTGTTATTGGTGTTGTTGGTCGTCTGCCGCCGCCATTATTTATTGGCCGTGTGCGTGTGTTGTGTGAAAATGAAAATGATAGGCCGCCACGGATACCTAGGAGGAAGGTGTAAAAGGTAGAGTAGGGAGGCCCGACCCCCCCGGTTGATTAGCTCCCGAAAAGCAGCTGATATATGCGAGCAATTAGGTGGCAACGGGAGGGGGCCCAACCGAAATCGGTGCCTAACACAATCTGGCACGGTTATTGAAAACCGTGTCTGTGTCCTGTGCCTGTGTGCGTTTCCATGGGGTATCCTTTGGGAGTCCTTGCCGCCCTTAGCTTATGTCTCGGAGGAAAAGTTTCACGGGACAGTGGAATTCAATTAAATGATAAATGCTGCGGAACAAGTTGCAAGCCCACTTGAAGCGAAGGCAGCAATTTGGTGTTATTATATCCTGGAGAAGGGCTTGAAAGGATCTACCTCTTTTCGAAAGAGAGTTGTATTGGTTTTACTGGAAATGTATATAGATTGGTTATTAAAAATTCATTACTATTTTGCTTATCCAAAGCCACGCAGCAAGTATAGTTTTCGAGTATTCTTGATAAAATTTAAATCATATAAATATAATATAACAACATTTACATATCTCTCTATTATATAAACTCGTTTTCTGCTGTCTAAAATAAATTGACAGCTTGAGAAAAGCTTAGTAATTAGAAATATTTTACAATTTGAATTTTTTTTAAATACAAAGTTTATTAACATTATTAAAATTTGTAAAGATAATCTTTCCGAATTGAAGTTAGTGCTTTCTTGGCTTTGTTATGATTCTTTTAAAATTAGGTCCCCGATTAAATAAAAACTGGAAGGGCTTACCGAAGTTAGCTTCCTTTCTTGTTTTCTGTTTTGTTTTTAATTAAATTAAATTAAATTTGAAAAGAAAAGCAGCTGATTAATTTATTTTGTACACTGTAAAACAAACTTTTAATTAGGTTACAGGATAAATAACAGCTAAGGCTGCTGTGGCTTTCGGATGCGTATAATTTCATATTTTGGTTTGCACATTTTATACTTAAATTACTTCTTGCTAAACAGGTAATAAGAAGTAACATTTATATTTTTTATAGTAAATAGGCTAAACAGGTAATATGAAGTAACATTTATAAAAGCAGCTGATTACTAAGAAGAAGAAATCTAATTCTAAGAAATCTAATTCGTCCTTATTCTTCTTTGTAAAAAGTACCATTTAGATAATATTTAAACTTATCAGTAATATTAAACATATTCATACGCCATCAGATGAAAATAAATAAAAAGACATTAAATAATATTCTGTGATTTGAATAAACTTATACAGTCAACACATTTAAGGTTATAAACTGATTAAAAGTATGAATACGATTCAAAGATTAATTAAAGGTAAAAAGCTCTTTTCTTGACAACTTATTAATGGCTGGACGCTCTGAAAATAACAGCTGTAAAAATGTAATTAATATATAGTAACTGACCCTAACGAATTAATTATGCATCTATACATAAGTGACTGTTACAATGCAAGCCAAAATGAAAGTCAATTCTTAATTAATTTTACAATAACTTTTTTATAAAAATGTCAAAATTTGTATTACATGTTTTTTATATAAATTGAGTTAAAACTCAATATGAGTATTTATCAATAACTTGTAATAATTTTGTAATTATAATTCTTAAACAAGCAAAATTGACAAAATGTGGTTAATATCATAGACAGGTAACTGGAATGACTTTCCCAAATGGCATATTTTTAAATAAGAGCGTACTTTAAACCCTGTTTTCCGGGGTCCAATGCCATGACCAATGACAATCCATTTTTCCACTGCACGCACCCAACTATCGTCCCCCCTCCCGGCGGCGGAGTCAACCCTTTGCTACGTCACAGAATTCATTCATAAAATCGGGCTCCAAGTGCCACGCGCCCAAAAGTATACAGAGAGGATTTCCCCGAGCTTCAACCGCCGGAGCTCGCTTTCAACCGACCGTTCAACCGGGGCCGAGAGAGCGCTTCGGCCGTGGTGAGTTGCCACAGCACACCCCCCATTGGGCAGCACGCACACACACTGGGACACACACGCGGCTTAGAAAAAAGAAGCACAACAAAGTGAAAAGCGCCCGCCAACAAAAAGCAAAATAAAATGTGGCCCGGCAACAACAAAAATCACAGTTGTCTGATTCGTTCGCGACGCAGCTGCCCGCCGCCCACCGCCGCGTGGCCCCCCCATTGACACCACGGAAAAGAGCCACCCACAAGCACACTGCCACACACTCACCCCCAAAACGACGATGATTCGCCCCAAAGAGCATCTTCGGCGTGGCTCGTATTTATTCGTGCCCCAGCTGGTGGGGCTCCAGCCATCGAAGGCCTCGGTCCTCAGGCCTCAGTCCTTCGTCAGCGCTCGTTTCGTGCGGTTGTGTCGTCCTGCCGATCCTGCCACAGAATACTGAATCCAATCCCAGCTTAGTCGCGAGTGCTTTTGCCGCCAAGTGTTGCATTCGTGCTGCAAGTGAATTAAAATGATGCAAATACAGCCTTGAGTGAATCGTGCTAAACGGATTTCTTCCCAAAGAGTTGGTTACCGAGTGCATAAAAATTGAAATATTTGTTAAGAAAATTATGAAAACTTGGGTTTATAAATAGAAGCTTATAGATTGTAAACTACAAAGTATTAAAAAGGCATAACAGAACCTGTTTAGAACTACAAGTAAATACTTAATATCATTATCAAAGACAGAGTTCTAGAAATTGTTGGTCCTTCGAGCCGGATAGCTAGGAAACAAGTTGATTACAGTTTGATACTACTTTTCATAGTGATCTTTTAGCTCTATCCTTACTTACAAAAATGGGTTCAGGTATATTAGCAATCAGGATTCCATTAAATCTTATAATGTCATGTTAAAATCTTAACTTAAACAACATAAAAACCTCAATCTATGCAGCAGATTTGAGCCAAAATTATAGTTAATCAGACAAAACGTTAAGAAAAAAATCCCTAAAATCCTTTTCTTTAACTCCTTGTGATTTCCATATCGGCGTGAATCCCGAATAATTATAAATCTGAGCGGATTTCTGGGCACATCAACAACAAGTTGAACCCGCTCGCGTGTCAAGTCGCGTGCGCGTTCTTAGCCGCTTGTTGGCAATTTTGCCCCGACTTTGGCGACATTTGCCGTCAGCTGCGTGTTTATTGTAATTATATTTAAAGTAAAAACAAAAGCCAAGTTATTTACGAGGCAAAAACAATCGCAACCAACCACCCTCGCTGGTCGCAGGACGAGCCCTGCTGGCCGGGTGCAATGCGTGCTCCTGATGTGTGGTGTGTCCTGAAATTTGCCTACAAATGTGTCTGGTCCGGCACTCGACGCTGTTTATTGCCACTGTGTCGTTCAGTCGGTCTGGATTGTCCTAGCTGCAGGTTTTAGGCCGCCGACAATTGCATATTTTATGTTTCACGGCTGGCGCCTGTAATTTAAAGTTCATTGATATCCATAAAGCGCAGGCCAAACACGCAGACATGTAAATGCAAATCCATTGTCTGTCCGCTGTTGCCCATTTGTTGCAAATATGTTGCGATTTCGGGGCAGCCCCGGATATAATAGATTCCCACACCCAGGGGATTCCCCGGCTCACGCCTGTTTTCGATTTATGTCATTTCTCTATATCATTTGCATTTTACATACAATTTCTGATCGGTTTCTGTTTTTATCTGTGTTGGGTTGTGATTGCAGCTGGTCCTCTAACCGAATTTGCAGCTTATCGATAGGGGGGCCAGGCAAGAGACTCAGGGGTGGAGATATATTAGGGAAATGAAAACATGTTGACTGAAACAGATTGAAGGGCCAGCGGTTACGGGTGCAATCTCCTCCAGGAGTAACATCCCTGGGCCCATTCACAAATCAGAAATCAAAACAATGGTTCACACCCTCTGCAGTTGCATTTTGAATGCAAATTGCCCGGGCTCGATTTCTGTGAGGGCCAACTCCGAGCGGGGGAATCAAGGCGGTATTGTAATGGTGGTTCTCGGGCGCCTCGTCAGCTTGACATAATGGCCAACATGTGAGGGCCCCGGAAAGGGTTCGCCCTGCACTGCAGTTGTTGTTGCTGTTGTTAATAACAAGCGATAATAATCAACTTCCGTGCTGGAAAGTGAGCGGAGAGGAAAATTCTGAAAATTCGAGCAAAACTTTGCATACTTGAAGGCGCCGCCAACAGAGCTGCCTGAGTTATGCAAATTTTATGCAGGGTCAGTTAACTGGCTTAGCCCTTCGGTCCCTTGGATTAAAAAAAACAAAAGGCTGCACGTAGACTTATTTTGAAAAATGTCGAAGTCGCATCGCGATAGCAGCGAAATATATCACGTGTTAATTAATGTTTGTGTTGGAAATTGAAACTTGGCCCAGTGCGGTCAGAATATTTAGCTCATTATTGTCGCTGGCTATATCGCCAGTATCAAGAGTCTTTAAGAAACAATCTCAAAAGGCACACCAGCCAAAATGCCAGAAGAATTGCGGGAGAGGGGTGCTGACATTTTGCACATAATTTAGCAGCTGATTATACAAATTGGAGCGCGAGATGGTAGGCAACTTTGCATGTCCGAAACCATAAAAATAATATACGACAGGGCCGCCACAAAGCTGCCATGAGTAGCTCTTATTATGTGCCATAAATATTTCGTAGAGACCGCACTTGAAATAGCTCGGCTGAAGAGAGTTTCTCAGTTGAAGTCGAAGATAAAAGGCTTAAAATGGGGCAGAAAAGCTAAGGGAGAGGCTGAAGCCTCTCTTAGGCAAGTCTAAAAAAATCAGGCTTAATTTATTTTATTAGCAGTAAATACTTGTACATTTTTAACAATGTAAACAGATTTTTCAAATGAAAAATATTACATGTATAAAATTCTTTATTAAAAAAGTAAACTAAATGAAAGCAGCATTAAAATTGTTCGCAAAAAAAGGAAATGTTGTCTTTGAATTATTTATAAATTAATATTATTTATTAGTATTTTTCTAAACATTAAACAATATTTGCTTACTTAATTCAAAATTTTGTTAGCTTAAACTTATAAAGTAAGCCTACTGGTAGCCGTATTAATAAATAGTTTTGTGTTATATTTACTTACTTGTCAGTTTACTTTTATTTTATATTCAAAAGCAAATAAATATGAATATTTTAATAAGCCTGCGTGTTACGGCTTTCATATAGAAACTAAGAAACAATTGGGAAATAAATTGACATTTATATTATATAAAAGTAGTTTTTTCTATTTATGTTTAAATAGTTAAATATTGTTCAATGTATTTGGATAATTAGAAACAAACTCCTTCTAATATCTCTTAAATGCTGCATTACTCATACGAAACTTTTCCTGAAGTGTTTCCTGATTGTTATTATGAATAAAACAGATTCCTGGTTTCCCGATCGTAGTCAATACTACAAAGAAACCGCCACAATTAGCTATGCAAACAGGGACTCTTGGCGCACTCGCCACGATATGGCTTCGGATTTTGTGGTCAGACCAAAGGTCTGGGGGGCCGAAGCCATCCCAGCCCATCACCTGGCCATGGCTCTGTCCCCGACCCCGTCTCTCACCCTGTCTACGGCTCCTGACGTGGCCCGCATGCTCTAAATTATTAATAATATTGCCATGCCCATTTGCTAGACATTTTTAGTGCCTTCCCCTCCCGTAACCATTTGCAGTCCTGTCGCTTGCCTGCTGTCTTTTGTACTCCACTTTTCCGGGCATGCAATGTGAATTTCAATGTGTGTGTCTGTGTCAGTCTGACAAAAGGACACACAACACACATATGCCGGCAACTTTGCTTTCAATTGCGCTAAATTATAAAAAAAAAATCAATAGGCCCAACAACTCGCACGGGAAGGGAAAAGAATTTTAATGAAATGTCATTTTAAAATTGTTCCTGTCAGTTTGTGGGCGCCAGAAAGAAGGCTTTTAATATTTCCCAGCCGAAACCATTTGCATGTCGAGGCTCAGGGCCGAGAAAGCTGGAAAGTTAATCAAGGTTCTCCAATCGTAGGGGCGGCCTACAGACTTGAAGCTTACATTGATATGTGATTCGTACCCTTATTTCAAATCAAGTTGATGTTGTTTTTCATTTTGGTTTTAAAATTGACATGGGCCTCGGTTTGCAGTCAAAGATAAAGCAGAAATTCCTTTGAAGACTTTTTGAATGATGGACTTGCATTCGTTGAAGTTTGAGTATACTATTATTGAAAATTGCAGTATTAATAAACAAAAATATTAAATAGAAAGTAGAAAATAAAGTCACTTTATAGAAAATATGGGATTGCATATATTTTCATATATTTTACTGTTAATATAAAAAGAGAAGTATGGGTATATTTTTAAATTTATTTTGACATTTGGCAACATATAAAACATAAGCCTAAGCACTTGTTTTAATAAAACGAAGCTTTAATATTTATTTTTTGAAATATATACAATAAAAGTACACAATTCTCTCGAAAATCCAAATCCAAAAACATATACAATTTGTTGATACCATTAAGCTTATGTGCATAATAAAAGGAGTTAATAATATTTCACGTGTACTTTGATATTTATATTAGACATTGAAAGTCTTGAAATAAAAGAAATAATTACAAGGACTTGAACACGCATTATCTCAAGGTAATAATTGAATAATTGAAGTTTTTATATTTAAAATAGAACGCATACTCGAGGCATTTAAATACTTGGGTAATAAAAGACAAGTTCCCCGGGAAATTCAACCACTTTGCGCGTCACTAATTTTATGCCCATTTGAGTACTGAAGTTTGGTGATGTAATAGGGACTCTCCCCAAAGTCTGATTACAACTGCAGTGCCCCATAAGCTGTGTCGCACATGTCACTTAGCCTGGCCGAATAAAGAACTCAGGGCCAACTTAACTTTTGGCATAAAGCGCAACTATTTGGGAGCCGTCAGAGGAGTCCGTAAGGTTGCACGATTTGATGCTTTATTTACGAGTCCACACACGATGCGGCAGCCAGCGAAACATTTCATTTCCGGTCCGTAAACAGTTTCTGCCCTCGGGCCGCCCTTAAATGCCAGAAATGAAACAAAACCAAATGAAATGAAATAAAATGGGCTGGCGGAAGCGCATGCAACACCTTGCCCGGGAGATAGTTGCAGGTCGGCAGTTAATTCCCGCCAGCTGTTTGCCTGCACAATTTACACCGCCAGGACACGCAAAATAAGGCCCAAGAGCAAGGGCCATAACTGGCGGAAGAAATATGCTGAGGCCGGGGAACATCCGGATGCGGACTCCGGCCCGCTTTAAACTTGAAACTTTTTAATTTGGCGTATTTTCGACCGGCATCGCGATTATTGTTTGCCATTGTTTCGTAGTTTTGATTCTGTTTTCAAGTACTTTTTGTTGAACTTTGCCCAGTTGCCTGTTTACACGCATAAGCAACAGCAACAGCAATGGCCAGAATCAGAAGTTGTTGCCATTAGGGGCGTGGTAATGACTGCCAATTACGAGGCGCGGTTATGCCCATATTTTCGAGCGGTTACGGGTCGTCGTGCTTGGGTTCCAGGGAGTTTCTAGAGGAACAAGTTTTGCCCTCTCAGTATCTAATATAACTCTACTGCATCCCACAGTTAATCCACAGTAACAACAGACAACTCAATGGTTTCGTGTGTTTACAACCCAACTCGATAAGAAACGCTAAAGAAAACATTTTCAAAATGATTACAAAATCCTCTCGAAGCCACCGTCTGGCCAGTGCTCTGAACTTTGAAGTGACGATTGCCCTGATCGTTACCCTGATGAGTCGGCCATGTCATCTTCAGAGGGTTGAGGTGCCAGCCGAAGTAATAGGTAGGTACCAATTATTAGAGATATGTCTCATAATTATGTATTTATTTAAGCCACCACGATTCCCATTATATTCCAATTATTCTGTCAGCAAGCACAGCCACTCTGACCGGATATCCCTTGACTTTATTACAGTTGATCCCAAATTTAGTTCTCCAATTGTGAATATGACAGCGCCCGTGGGACGTGATGCCTTCCTAACGTGCGTCGTCCAGGACCTCGGACCGTACAAGGTGAGTCCGCGCCACAAATCCAATGATAGTCGCATCAGCAAATCAGCTCGGCAGCTGTTCCGGCACCGGCTCGATTACACACTCAATAAGCAGCCACAAAACCGAAACCGGGCGCATTAATATTCATTAACATTTCACCATCACCATCATCATCCCCCAGACGGGGGCCCGGTCCCGGTCGGGCAATCTCAAAGACCAAATCTCGACACCCAAAAGCGGGCAACAAGAGTTGAATGGCAGTGGGAATGAAAGTGAAAATAAAAACATAAATAGGGATATGCCGGGCTTACCGGATGACAAAAGCGAAAATCACATAAAAAGTAATTGAAATATGAATGAGGACGTGTTAAGCGAACTGTGGACTGGACTGGAGTCGAGTGGAGAGGAGTGGAGTGGAGTGGAATCCTTTCCCCCAGTGTCTGTGTTTATGCTGGGTGTATTATAAAGGATCCAGACAGTCTAGGGCATATACTCTTGAAAACCTTTAGAAACTGGGTAGACAGCTTTTGTATAGATTATTTTATTTAATTTATTTAAATTACACAAATTATTATACATTATTATACACACAAAATTTGCATCTCAGAACTATATTTTTATTGTTACTAAACAATTAATAAGTACCTAACAGTCGTTACCTTCTCCCGCTATATTATTTCTGGTTTGTGTTTGTGTTTGTGTTTGCATTTGCATTCGTTTGTCTCGTTGGGGGAGCAAATGTATCTGAATCCACAGCAGGTAACTGAAAGTGTAGATCTCCATTGAAGTGCAAAGCTTTGTCCTCGCCCTCCGCCGGGGCTGGCATCCGGGCATTGTGAGCACTTTGACATGGGGGAAAGCCGGGAACCGGAGGTTGTCGGAGGAAAGCCACCCCGCAGTCAGTGCCATGCACAATTAAGCGATGTTCCGCTCAAAGATAATTGAGCAGGCACTTGGGTGTAATTACTTACTTTATGCTGACAGCAGGCCGGGACCCCAAACAAAACCCAAATTCAATTTCAACGAAAATAATTCATTAGCCTTCGATTCAGACGTCTGGAAATTAGCCTGTATTTAATTTATTAATGCGCACACGGGAATATGCGGTTTCACAAATAAGTCAAATAGCTTCACGTGTTGACATGGCCGCAGGTTCACATGCAAGCACTCAGTGAAAGGGTTGGCCTCTTACCCGCTCCCCCATTTACAGAATACTTTCAGCTTTTTAGCTTACAAGCTGCGTGCTTTATCGCATAATAATTTACCAGGGTAATTGTACAATTACGAGCTCCTCACGGGGTGTGCGCGGACGGTGCCGAAGAGCGGTGGAAAATTCTTAAACAGTTCGGGGAATAGATTTTTTGTGTATAATTGAACAGCTTTGCATGCTAGTTATGTTCAATTTGGCGCCGTGATTCACAACTGACACGCGGCTATAAGGGATTCTGGCATGCCAGATAAGGATAAGCCAGGAATGTGACTACAGCCAGTTATATTTCCTATTAAAATATCAATTATGTCCCGCTAGCATATCTTCAATTACACTGGACAAAGAATACTATGTATACTATTGGAGAAATTACAAAAGCAACCGAATACTGGAACTTTTCTTCAGTATAAAAGTAAAGTTATTTGGTACTTCGAACCTTTAATTGGATTTATAATGGATTTACAATCTGTAGTTAGCACTACACCTTAAAAGCTTTTATTATTAAATGAAAAATAATTCTAACAAATCTAACAAAGAAATCTTTAAAAATAATGTTTAATTATTTATTTCTTAGGTGGCGTGGCTGCGAGTCGACACACAAACAATCCTAACTATACAAAATCATGTTATAACCA
Source organism: Drosophila nikananu (assembly GCA_008042635.1). Lineage (NCBI taxonomy): Eukaryota > Metazoa > Arthropoda > Insecta > Diptera > Drosophilidae > Drosophila > Drosophila nikananu. The sequence continues at coordinate 44,242 of VNJV01001539.1, forward strand.
AAAACCAGCGCATTGGCATCGCCAACTCAGAGCACAAAACTTGGACCATGCGTATCAGGGACATCAAGGAGTCGGATAAAGGCTGGTAAGCAAAGGATCCAGCGGTGCCTCCTATCCTACATTATAATAATTTACCTTCAAGGTACATGTGCCAAATCAACACGGATCCGATGAAGAGCCAAATGGGTTACCTGGACGTTGTCGGTAAGTGGATGTTATTCTGCCCTTTACGTTTCGGCTGTCAAACAATCATACGCCTCGTTGCCGGGCCTGGCTCGGCCATTGTTCGAATCTCATTTTATGGAACAAATATTAAAAAACCAACGCAAACAAAATGAAATGCACAAAAAGGAAATAAGTAGAGTTGTGCTTGGTGGAAAATGAGAATAGCGTATTCAGGAGTACACGGTGGCTACAAGGGGATCAGTTTGGGAGCTGGGTGGGGCTTATTTAATACCGACTCACTAACACCAGAGGACCCGCAGGGAGGCTCTGCGAATGGAGTTCGCAATGGGCGACTTTCCATTGCGAGTGCTTAAACATGTTTAACCGTCCGCTGAACCGCAGAAATTGTTGATTTTGAATTAAAACGGCAACGGGCAACGCGCAGCCAGTCAACGAGGCAACCAGCGAACGAGAGGCGGCGTAAGAAATGCTCCCCTGCCTAGGAAGTGGTCACCGGGCACATTTGGGCTGTCCATTTGCGGTTCGCTGTGCCCGTGTCCGTACCCAGGCCCATGTTTGTCCCATCCAATTCCCCATGGCCGCCGTCCCTGCGCCACTCAACTGGCTAAATACCTTTCGCTGGCAAATCTAAATCAACGCGCTAAATATTTTAGCCACCAATGCAGCCGGCGCGGCATTCACTGGCAAACACGAAAAAGTATAATCAACTGTGTGTATTTGCACTGGATAATCAGCGGGTCAGGGACAGTGGACTGAAGGCAATTTGTATAATTGAATAGAGGGAACTTTAACTAATTAAATGAAGAAAATTTTCTTTTAAATGGGTATAGAATAATAATAGGATTTATCTTTCCTTTTTCTCCTAGAACTTTTAAACTCCTTAGTATACAATGATTTAGTATTTCCACTACGAATATTTCCTATCTAACACCACTGTGTCCCGGCAGCAAAAATCGCGGGGAAACGGCAGAAGTCGGCCACGGGAAACGTTCGAGTTCGAGCCCAAAGCGGAGGAGGGTGGACTGCGGGCTGTGGACGTCGCTGGGCGATGATGATTTTCGTGACCGAGTGCAGTTAAATAGTCGGCGACAAACCGGAGAGGAAGCGGCACCGCTTTCACCTTTTCGGGCTTCCAGTGCTCCCAAAGCCCGCACTCGAAAAGCCCACGTACACGCAGGGAGGATATGTGCGATGGCCGGCATTCCTGACATTTAAGCTGATGGGATATTCATATGCAAAGTTCCCAATTCAGATTTTTGCACCCAGTTTCGCTGTGTGTTTTATAACAAAACGCCAAGTGACATGACAATTGAATAGTTTGGATGCTTGAATAAAAATCGTCTGCTAAGTGACTATCAAGTATGCCAGATTATATGGGGTTCTTATCTACTGTTAAAGCAGTCCTGGCCCCACCTTGGTTCTCAGCAGTAGTTCCGAATGGAATCCCCAATTGCCACGTCCAGACCCACCACCAATGGAGTACAATTTTCCCGCTCCCCGGCTAACCTTGGCCACTTAATGACCATCCAGTGGCCACTGGCCAGTGGCCGGCACACAGACACTGACTCACTCGCCTCGCTCTCCCGGGCTTAACAAGCTGTTTGTCAACACCAGCACATTTTTTGGTCATTTACCGACCACATAATTGCGGGATATTATATGCATACAAACCAGAGACCAGTGGAGTCCGGAGACCGAAAGCCATTCCCCCTCGGAACTCACCACCTCGCCAGGCATTATTACGTTTTCACGGTTCATAGGTTTCGGCCGTGGGTGTCCTTACCGCTGGCGCCGTGGTAATAATTTGTGTTTTCAGGACATGTGAAAAGTTTGTCCTTTAAACAAAAGCACATGCGAGGACGAGACTCATCGCTTCCAGGGGGACGGGTGTGGCCAAAATGCAGGCGGGAATTTCTTTCGGTGATTGCGGTCGCAAAATGAATCACTGCCCACCCGTGGGCGCCATATAAACAGTCAGAGCAAATTATTTAAATGAAAAATTACAAATTTAAATTATTTAAAACGATTGCAGTGGCGGTCCACCTTCTCATTCCCATTTCTCCCTCTTTCTCTTCCTCTTTCTCTTTACATGTGGAATGCAATATTTTTTAAATGTTTGTAATAAACATTATCTACCAACAACGACGACCACGACGACGACGACTGCCGGCGACCTCGATGGCAAACCGATGGCTGGCTGTTGTTGCTGCCGCTCCTGCTGACTCTGTTGCCGGGCTGCAGTACCGCCGGATATCCTAGATTATCCTACAAGCACGGACATGGTCGTTCGCGAAGGCAGTAACGTGACGCTCAAATGCGCTGCTACCGGTTCACCAGAGCCGACAATTACATGGCGACGTGAAAGTGGAGTGCCCATCGAGCTGGCCAGCGGCGAGGAAGGTAAGCCGGCGGATTCGAATTTGGGTTTCACGAGTTCGCACACTGCTCAAAAAAAATCTGTGTGCACTGGGATCTTGGGTATTAACATACAAGTATTGAAAAGCAGGATTTTGTCATTATATCGTTTTCTATAATCAAAACTTACAGCTCCCTAAAATAATTAAATTGAATGTTTTTAAATATGGGTTTAATTCTGTAATTCTAATTTTAATTTCGAATAATTAAAAACATTTCTGTGGACTGTGGAATTAGAATTTATTTTATATTATTATAGAACTCATTTGTGATTTGCACAAATTTCTTCACAGGTATAGGAAAGGATTACGTAAAAAGATTATTCGATTATTTTTCCGCTTTTATAATAGCATTTTACTTTTAAATTACATATTAAAAAGAACTGACTTCCATTACCTTTTAGTTAGATTACTTAAACTTTCTTTGAAGCAGTCTAATTCTAATAGTCCAAGTGCAAATATTCTATCTATAACTTATACTTATACGCAAAAGCTGCTCTCAACTGATTTCTATCTTTTCTAAAACAACAAAAGGCAATCTCTCTTTTAAGGGCTGCCATTGACGTAGCATCATTTAAAGGTCCTAAAAATCTTTAACAGCTTATCAATCGGCCGGTAATCACTAGATATTTGATCTGGCATTTTCCATATGCATTTTCTTTCAGTACAGCCATGCCCTTTTGGCCACCACTCCGCTCTGATTTGTGAGTGCCTTTGCTGTTGTTGTCGACTCTGCCGCCTGCATGAGGCTTTCCATCCAACATTTTCGAGTACTTTTGCACAAAAAGGCAGCGGCAACCGAGTTGGCCCTCAGCAGTTATGCCCACAGGTCGGCTACGGCTACAAGTCCCACGGCTATCGAGGACTAGGAGTACCACCGGGCCGAGAGCTGGCTCTCGATGGTTGATGGCTGATGGGTGCGGGTGTGTGGGTGTGGGTGTGGCCAGAGCACCTGCTGCAGTGTGGCCAGCATGAGAGAATTTCGCCAGCTGCTGTTTGGCTGTGGATGATGATGACGTCTGACTGACAGAATTAGCAAATGGTTAGGGTTCCGCCGATAGGTGGAAGGTAAGGCCAGTGGGTGGCCAAGTGGTGCGTTGTGGGGGTGCCACTGGGTGGTGCAGGCCAGATTTGCTAATTGGCCTTGAAGTGTCCGACAGTTGAGTGGAGTTGGAAATTTGCAAGTTTTCAATTTGGTTTGCCAGTCCATGAGAGTTCGTTTTTAATTAAAGATCCCGTTTATTTGCTGTGATTCCAGAGCAAACGTTTAACCTATAATATACCCATGTTTTATTTTAAAAATTATTTAGTTAATTAATGAAATGAATATGAAAGTACCAGAGTACCGACTTAAATATGATATCTGAGGTAAATAATATAATCTATGACTAAATACAAAGTCCGTAGATTCTTAGCAATTTTGTTTAACTTTACTGACGATAGTTCATTTTATTCAAAATATCTTATAAAATATACCTATAGTTTAATTAACAAAATAAAAAAAATAATAAATATAATTCATAGAAAAGTTGACGCTTAAATTAAAACATAAAAAAGAGATAATGCTTTATGCTTTATGCTAATTCAATACATAAACTTTTTAAAGAAATCTTTTCTAAAGTACAGAGTTATCCCGCAGTGTATATTAATGCATTGCTTAATATATTATAAAAAAAGAAAACATCATCACAGTCAACATGAAGGATCAAAAGCCAAATAAAAACGGAAATCAAAGGCACTCCAGTAAAAAGACCACGAAAAACCAAAAACATGAAGCAGAAAAAGAACTCATACGCTTAAATGAGAGGATGAAAAAAAAAAATCCGAATGAAGAGAACAAAAAAGCTGGTAAAATGACCTTTTCGCTGGGGCTTAAATGTCTGCCACCCAGTGCAGTCCTTGCCAAACAAGTCTGCTTGCCGGCTAGCAAAATTTTCCCAGCCCAATTTTCCAGTGTTCACCGTTTTCATTCGTGTGTGCCTGTAATGCACGGCAGAGGGCTAGACCACATCGAGAATAGAAGAGTATTATAAACTGTGAACTCTGAGCCATATCAAAGATTAGCTTTAATTTGTTCTAAATTTAAATAAGTTATATAGAAACTTTAATTTTGAATTTCCCTTTTTTAACGAATAAATTATACTCTATCGATTCATAAGAATACTATTTATAAGTACACCTAGAGTATTCCTCATTCAATTTCACGTTGTCCCAGTTAAAATGTCGTTTTAAGCCCCTACCATTTGGTTTTTCTGACAAAAGTTTGTTTCATTTGAAATTTGATTATTTCGGTTCGCGTTTTGTTGTTGCACCAAATGGAAATGGAATGGAATCGTCTGAAGGGAAGTAAAGTTTTATGCCATGGCGAGGCTCGAACCAAATTACACGTTTTTCGTGGCTATTACGTTTAATGGCTGCTCCGTGAACCCGGAAAAAAACAGAGTGCGGCGAGAGCGAGCGGCTAATAAGCGACTCGGGTCAGGTCACAGTGGCGGACGGGTCGAAAGGCCAAATCAATAAACGAAAAATCAGCTTATTATTATGTACCGCGGCTCTACCTAACAGTATCAAGCGCAAACTAGCCAGAACTTCCGGTTCCGGTGCCCCGGACACACAATCACATTCATCCGCACCCCGTCGTCTGCGGCGCTGCCGGCTTAAACCAGCCACTGTGCCATTTGGATAATGCAAAGCCCAGTTCGACTATCAGGACAGGATGTGTGTGCCTCCCGGCCAATGAAAACATGAGCCAAAAAAGGCCACCAGCATCTATTTGAATTTGTTGTCTGGCAAACAAGTCCTGTTGAAAGGATACCATTGAGTCGAGAGTTTGGAAAATTGTAATAACTGCTATTACATGCCGGGAGTTGTATTGATACTTTTGTTGTTAGCCTGCATTCACTTCGGGGATTTTTTTAGTCAAAATAGATATTCACCTTGGTTATATAAATAAAAGGGAACATAACTAGTTATAAAGTGTTAGATTTTGAGGAGCAAACGTTAATATTTTATTATTTTTATTATATTCTATGACATTATAAAAGATATGATATGATACCGGGGTACAAATATCTTTCATTAATAATATATGTCTTTGATATTAAGCATTATTCTCTATCTTCCTCTATATATATATCTTCTTTTTATCTACTTTTCAATTTTCAGTTCCTAGTGTCGAGGGCACTGATTTAATAATACCGAATGTGAAGCGACAGCATATGGGCGCCTACTTGTGCATAGCTTCCAATGGAGTTCCGCCTTCAGTAAGCAAGAGGATAACACTTGTGGTACACTGTAAGTTTACTACCAGAATTGAGAGATCTTAACATAGTTTTCTTATTGAAGAAAATCTAATATAATTACTATTATATCCTTTGAATCATCTTTTAGTTCCTCCAATGATCACTGTACAAAATCAGTTAATCGGCGCCGTAGAGGGTAAAGGCGTTACATTGGAGTGTGAATCGGAGGCATATCCCAAGTCAATCAATTACTGGACCAGGGAACGTGGAGAGATTGTGCCACCAGGTGAGACTTCTTGAATTTTACAAATCATTTCTTGGATTTTAAATGCAATTGGAAACTTAGTAAAGACTAAACTCTGAAGATTGCTCTTAATATACTTTAAAATAATGTAAACAAAAGTTATTCAGACATCTTTTGGGTAAAAACAAGACAATGTCGAGTATATAGCTTATACAAGCTTACATTTAAAATGCCGTAAATGCTGTCAGAGTCCCAAAACCCGGAACTACTATCCCTCAATGCCAGCGAGAAAAAGTCCGCAGCTTTCCCAGCGGATCACACGACTAGCTAACGAACTGATGACCGTTGAGTGCAAAACTCCACGCGACAGACGCAGACACAAACCAAAAAAGTTGTTAATTAGCTGATTTAGTCGCGGCACTCGCACACGGAGATCCTAGTGAGACAGGACCACAGACCTGCGGTTTCCCGCCCGTTGGGAAATCCCAGCAAAACCGGCTGGGCGGGGGGAAAGGTTTAGAAGTAAACGCTGCGAAGAAGCGAAGCGAATAACTGCTTTCGCAGGCGCCGTCATAAATGGAAATGAAATTAATTTACAATTTGGTTTCTGGCAGATTTTAATTGACAACAGAAAAACCGAAACCGAAACAGAACACAAGCCCAACCCCTCCCCACGTGTCCTGGCCTGGCCTCCGGTGTGACATGAGTTCGTGCATAAATTTATGCCTGTCAGCAACATTGTTGAAACTTTGCCCGTCCGTACTTACCGGCGATGTGAGCGTGACATGCATTTAATTATTAAATAACGCAAAATTTCAATTAAATATTAATTAGTTTATTATTTTAATGAAATATTAACTCGGATATCACAACCCCCGCAACCCAACTCAACTCCCTTGCAGGTGGCAAATACTCGGCGAATGTGACCGAAATTGGCGGGTATCGCAATTCGATGAGGCTCCACATAAATCCCCTGTCGCAGTCGGAATTCGGGGCTTATCGGTGTGTGGCGAAGAACTCGCTGGGCGATACCGATGGCACCATTAAGCTATATAGTAAGTATACCCTAATCACCCACGATTGTTCGGTTACGGTAAGCGAAAGCCTTTGATCATCCCCAGGAATACCGCCGAACGCAGTCAACTACGTGGAGAACTTTGAGGCGCGGCATAAAGGTAAATATGGGGAATAAAATATATTTTAGTTAATATTTCAATATATTTTATATGAAATATACATATATGTTTCTGGTTAACTTAGAAAATGTATATTAATTTGCTTGTTTACAAAATGTGTTTCAACGAATTGATAACTATTGTTGTTTAAAACTAGAACGAATCCATTATCAAACCTTTGAGTACGTTATAAATATTTTTAAAAATTTGAAGGGCTTGAATAAATAAATAATTAATATATAAATAAGTATTCAAGAATTAAGAAATGAAGCTAGTTAAATTCTGCATTTTATCGTAGTGAAACCCCCAAAACAAAAGCTTATCCAAATAAAATAAATACTAATAAAATTGTAATATGAGATTTACCTTTCATCTATGAAAACTCAATTTAAACACAAGCCGAATTTAAAGTAGGAAAATATTTATATTTTACCTAGGTATTTTAAACTCTCACCTAAGAAACCTTGTTAAAAAAGGGGGTGACCCAGCAGGCGCAGGGTAAAGCGAGACAAAGCGTGCAAGAAGCAAAATTTAATAGCCACTTGGCATAAATTTAAGATGAGCTGGAAATATTCAACTTGGCCTGGCAGGAATCCTGGGAAATATAAAGCGGGGCGAAAAAGTATAAGGCGAGAAAAAAGCACATAAATAATTCATATGCCATGCAAATCCGTTTCAAATCGTCAACGCCACGGATCAGGTGAACGTTGGCAGGCCCAACTGGGTTGGTGGATGAGGCTGCGGTTGAGGTCAGACAAAGTGAAAAATACGGGAGTGAAAATTGAAAGGCAACAAACAGCGACAAGTTTATTATGAATATGCATTGAGAGAGCGATTGCGAATGCGAATGCGAATGCTTTTCGGCAGTTACTTAAAGATATTCAGATACTTCGCTTCTCTTCATCCGCAACTTAACCGCAATTCAATAATTTCTCTTCGTTGCACAGGCAAGAAGCGAACGAAAAGCTCGGAATCGCATCATCCGGCCAGGGCCCAGGAGCACAGCGGCGAGGATATGGAAAATCCTGGAAAAAGAAAAGGTAAGAGAGCGAACCGGATAACCGGGGCTGAGAACGAGAATGGGGAGTGCCGTGTGCGGCATGCCGATTAGGGTTATGGGCCATATTTCAAGCACTTGCCCCGTGGTTTGGGTCCGGCTTAACAGGCCACTTGAGACAGGGCGAATGCCATAAAAAACGGGTCCCACAGTTCTGCAGTTCCCCCCGCGCAGGCCGTCGTCAATGTTTAACAGATTTTCACACTAATTTGCCAAGCAGAAAAACTCACAAAAAAGGCGAGAAGTGCCAAGAGATGGAGGCCAAAGCGTAGCATTATTATTTTTTTGGGGCCGGCGCAGCAGGTAAAAGTTTTTCCCTCCCGCGAGTGTCTTAGGGCATAATTGTATATCAATAAACACGCTCGGCTTGGCTTTATGGCAATTTAATGATTTGTAAATACTTGGCCACAATCAAATAAATTCTTTCGCGGTTTGCAGAGGATCGGAAAGTTGAAGAGCCGGCATTTCAGGTTATATTTTTTATTGCCTAATTGATTGTGTGTATTAAAGCTTCAGAAAGGGAATATTCAGCTGAAAAATGGTTTATTATTAAAAATTTTTGGTGTTTAGCAATTTAATGGATAATATTTAGCAAAGAAATATTAAAATTCTTGAGTTTTTCCTAAATCTTCCTTCCTTTGTGAAATATTGAAATTAATACTTTGTGTAAAGTTTATGTAATATAATGGATGTTTAATAAATTGAAGTAAACAATATACAAACTATTATAGTCAGAGCACTACATTTACTACCATTTTAATATAGTTTAAAATAGGTTTAGTAAGAATAATGAAACAAAGGCTTCCTTAAAGTGTACCATATCTAGCTAATACTCCCGATTTAGGGTACTCTTGACACTTAGAGCAGGCGGTCAAAAAATGTACCCCTAATCTGGACTTAACCCACCACAAGGGCAAGATGGCTTGGTGACTGGCGAAACCAGAACCTCTCAACAGCCTGGCTGCTAATCACTTCACTCAAAAGCTTTAGCCAATTTCCGCTGCCAGCCAGCCAGTCGTCCCATTAACATACGAGTCTCCCTCTTTCTCTCTCTTCCTCCCCCGCAGCCGATTTGAGCCTGAGTGCGGAGAGCATTGACAGCATGTACGGGTCCTCGGCAGCCAGGACTTGGCGGCAGGACCTCGACGGACTCCTGCCTCTGCTCCTGGCAGCGGCACTGGCAGTGGGAACGATGCGGATGCAGAGCACCCAGATGACACGCCTGCCACAGACACTGACGCATGTTTGACACAGACGCGGAGTTGACACGGACCTCGGCATGGACATGGAGTTGGAGTCTGATCTGATCTTGGAGCCGGAGCCGGAGCCAAAGCTGCAGTCTGCGGCCGTGGCAGTGACTGTGCGATGATGATTGAGTTTGTCAATGCCAAATGCTACTTGGCGCTGATTTATGGCTCGTTGCGGCTGCTTTTAGCTAAGGATTGTCAGCGCGGAATCACAACATACACATATATCAAATCGATGTAGCTAGTAAGTCAACCAGGCTTCCTTCCTTCCTCGTAATTCCCCCTGAGCGCGTGCATGTTGAGCTGTTGATTCTAGAGACTAAGTTCCTTGTGTCCCTGTAAAATATCACTGTACGCAAATCGATTACGGCACATGTACATAGAATGTATCGCAAGATTTTTTGTATTTCTGTAGCGGTTTAAGGGCGGACGCGGACGGTTATGTATTATAACACTTGTATAAACCAGATTTGGGGCGTTATGTAAGAGACTGTATGTGTGCAAAGTAACATTTAATTGCCATTTGAAGAATCGAAGCTAAATGTTATAGTTGTCAACGGGGTTAAGCGAATATAGAACTAGTCGGTAAGCAGGGGCTGGAGGGGTCAGGACACAGGAATTTGGGAGCAGAAGTCGTGGAGCACAGTGAAGCCTGACAGTGAGAATTAAATATCCGCCAAATGCTCAGCAGAAATAAAAGATAAATTACATAAATAAATCAGCTTAGCAGCTGGCTGTGTTTCAGTGAAAATGCTGCGAAAAATCTAGCAAAGCTCAAATGTTTCTCCGTTACCACGCTTTATGGCTCCTGACATCTTCTGAACCCTTTCCCAGAGTTGAACAATACTTAAGTCGCATTAAAAAATACATATCATTTATTGAACATACTAAGCACATTAAATAATATTCAAAATACAATTAACAAATATCTTTTCTGGCTTTTTTTTTATAAACAGTCAACATTGATAAACTAAAAAGAAAAACCAATGGATTCCAGTTAATAAAAGCACACAAAAAACGGAACAGCCAGTTTAATGCGCAAATTAATCTCGTGATTAAGAGCGAAAGGAATTTCATTTAATAAATATTTAGCAAATTGTATATTTCCAAACGAAGTAAAATTGTTAAAACCGCAAATTATATAGTTATGTTTATATCGCTATTATTATGCTATACAAACAAGAATATATAAAATACTATAAATATATATATATATACATCTGTAAGCATTTCATGTACATTTCAGTGTAAGCGACTTGGCAAATGGACAGGAATATTTATAAAATAAAATTTAACATTAAAGCGTTAAAAATGCAATGTGTTTTTTTTATACATCCTTTGATTCATACTTTAGAATTTATTAGGTAAGTTTATACTGTTTATTTTGTGTTTATTAAAAATATTTACTTCATAAATATAACCTCATTAATATGTATTTTATGGTACCATTAAATAAATAAACAAATTAATATTGAATCTATCCGCTTATGGAAAGTAAAACCACAATATTTCTTAATGTAAACAAAAAGTTTTTAAAAGAAATCTTGATTATATTATATGCAATCAATTTTATTTTGTATTATTAATTAATACGACAAACTAATTTATTTTTATTATTTTATTAGTAAAAGGTTATATAAGGTTATACCCTCATTTCAACTTAAAGTCCTCCCAGTTATTTGCTTGCAAAGCCCACTCATTTTTACGTCTTTAACTTTCGAAAGATTTGGAGCCATCAAAGTGGCCCCAAAGAGCGCATAAACTACAAATATATACCAAAACTGGACACTAAAAAATCAAATTAAAAGCGGCTACAAATTTGAAATAAAACAAAAAATTGCTTTCATTAGGGAAACTTTAAGTGCGGGCCAGCACGCAAAACCAAACCAACAAAGCAAAGCCAAAATTAGAAAACACAACTCGGGGAAACTCTTCAAAAAGCTCAGGCTAATAAAAAGCCCTAGCCAGTTTGACCAAGTCTGGGTGGAGTGTAGTACAAATGTAGTGTGTGTGTATATGAGAGCGTGTGTATTACGACTAGTTTTTATTACATTTGTTTCCAGGAATTTTCAGACATGCCAAAACAGGTGCAACCGCAGCACCATCACACCGGCTTACGTGAGCGAGCTGCTTGTTTGCTCCTTTTTTTTAGTGCATTTTCATGGATTTTTCTCCCGCTCGAAATTTTTCCCTTCAACCCAAATGGTGGAGTGCCATGACCCAGGGGGATTTCTGACAGGCATTTTGCATATAACGCATATAAATCTCAAGGTTAACGTGTTGTAAATATGCATTTACCTCGCCGGACATTGGGTAATGTTAACCAAAGCCATTGCCCCATTGAGCTGACCTGACCCGAATATTTTCAATTTTAATAATGTCAAAATGCTTTTGGGGTATTAAGCGTTCTGATTGCATCGAACATTGCCTGCTGTCTAGAATAAAAAAAAGAGTTTATAGGTTCGATTTTTCAGCATGACAGCCACTGAAAGCATAAAGGAAGATTCACTGGAATATTTGTTAGTATAAAGTAATTTTTATATGTTTATTTGAATATATGTTTATTTAGTAGTTCAATAAGCAAATATTATTAAATATTAAATGATATTAATAAATATTAACATTGAAATTGTAACTATTTTCGGAAAGGGGAAAATATTTGGTAAATTGTAATGTTTTTAGGAAACTAAAAGAATCTAGCCTTTATAGGAATTGAATGTAAAACAAAAATATGAACTTATTTTTACTTATACTGAATAGTTATTTTATTTCATATACTAAGAACAATGAGCGACATTTTTTATTGATTTATATTATTTTAAAACATATCTGCCTTCTTTGGTTTCGCTTAAACTTGAGTAAATTTCCCCTGATCTTATTAAATAAGATTAGGACTTCGTCCCCTGATATCATCCCCTTGACACCTTTGCCTAATTGCTGGCCTGGTCACCATTTTTCGCCGAAATTCAATTAACAGCCAGCAATTACACAACACAGGTTTAGATACGCTTCCCGCGGCCGAACTTGTATATTAGCATAATTACGAGTATTTCGCCAAAGGAGCCACCGGAAATCCAAGCAGTGGCGCCAGCTGTCGACGGAAAATGGCATCTGGCAGGTCTGAGCACAATTAACATTACTTAAATACACATTAAGGTTAAAGACGCGCAATTTCTTCATGTTCTGGGGCTATTTTTTCAGCGCCAAGTTGTTTATCAAAGCTTCGGTGCGGGTGGTGAGGTCGCCGAAGGGTCCTAAAAATTGCGTGACGCACCGAAAGGAAAGCATTTCCACACACACACAAAGCAGCAGGGGAAAAGCGGGAAGAAGGACACAATGCCGAACAGGAAGGGCAATGAAAATAAACACAGTAATTAAGTTAATGAGCATTTTGAGATTTATTATTAATTTTCTTTTGTGCCCTCTGCATTGTGGTGAAAAATCATTTCGAATATTTTCCCGTGGTTATTTATTATAATTATTGGCAAGCTTTCGCTTTCACATTCGCACTCGCTTTCACTTTCGTTAAACTATTTTTGTTGCTGCCTTTCGATTTGCATTTAAAACGCTTCAAGCCGCAAAACATGCTAATCTGCATTCAGAAATTCGCTTTGCAATAATTGTTTTATTTTGTATGCGGCTGCGTGCCCTTAATTGTTATTTAAATGCTTTCTAAATGGTTTTAAATATTTGCTGGCAAAGTGCGATTCCTGGAGGCATTTGTCGAAAATGGTTCTTTAATTTATGGGCCACTCGTAAAAATCTCTTGCCGCATTAACATTTTGTCATCCTGCCAGCCGAGATTATGCCCTCCTCATATGAAAAGGGTCCCCCATTTAGCTGTTGTCCCCGAAATTTTACGATTTGGTATTAAAGTTTATGGCCCCCCCCAAACAACAGCAAACAAAAAAAGGCATTCGAAAATAGCCCACAATTTGTTACCTAGACAAAGTGGCAGACATGCCAGAATGAGTCATCCTTGCAACCAAAATCAAATTTCAAAAGAAGTGAGTCACACTAAATGAGCCAATAAGACTAACCGAAAGCTTTTTCAATTAGTACCTCGATAAAGCGCCAGTTAAGTTGCTCACAGCAATTTCAGGCCACAAATAAGTGCAATTTATTGATCAATTTACATATAATTAGAGCAAGTTTCAGTCGAGAAATATAAACGAAGCCATGATATACACAGTTGAAGCCATCATCCACAAGATAATGATAATGGTAATGACGAGAGCCCCGATTAGACAAGTTGGCAAGTGTGCACTGAAAAATAATAATTAAAAAAATATATCTAAAGAAATCATGAAATATAAAGAAGAAAGAGCTTCATATAAAAACGTATCCGTATATCTTGGAACATAAGACGCCACATATGGCATAATATTTTTGGATAATTTTTCCATTCTCTTTTTCTTACAAACTTATTTAAATAACAAAAGCTGGAGTAATATACTTAGGATTTACCAAGCTAATCACAGTCTCCTTATAAATTCAAATTACATAATAGCTAAATCCTTCGTTTTCAAGAAAGACCTTACACATTTCATACCCGGAAATAACAAGTCAACCCAATTCGCTTCTCATGTGGTTGGTTGCGTTCAGTGTCCCAGCAAATTGCCGTCCAACTATATTACTAATCACCTGAGAAACCCTGCCCACCTCCTCGCACACAACACACACACACAGAGTCACAAATAGCCCCAGCGCTCCCTGGCCCCCTGTCAGATAACCCACATAATCGTGTCTGACTCGCTCTCATCGTGTAAACAAAACTACAATTAATCAAAGATTTTACCAAACGGGGCTTTATTACACGAGGCTTTGGTTAATTGCATAAATAAAATTCTGATGGCCGGGGTGGGTGGAAAAAAAGAGCTTAATTAAGCCAGCTCCACCGCTTGCCGACTCCCCGTGGACTTGGCAAATAAATAATAAAAACACAAATTGACACAAACGCACACAATAATGGTGAGATGGGTAATGAAACAAACAGGACAGCGGACAGGCCACCAGGAAGTGCAGTGTCCTCGGTCAGATACTGGGAAAGGGATGTGCAGGATAAGCAGAAACGAAACTATAGCCAGGAGGTTATCGTTTTAAGTTTCCCTGCTGGGCGGCAGGCATTAGGTGAGGCTGTTAGCATTGTTCCGGGATTGGGTGCGATACATGAACTGGGGGAACCATCCACCCATTTCAGCTGCCCATTCGGACAATTATAATTGCCATTATTGTGTTTGTGGGAAAACTACACCGGGAAAAATGTTAGAAACATAAATAAACGTGCACTTACCAAGGAAAATCTATTGATGGTAAAAACATTAAGAGGTCTTGTTTGATTTGATTTAGTGTTTATTGGCGAAGATAAAACAATTTTGATAATGCCGCTATTGAACAAATAAAAAACTTATTTTTTTACACTTTTTGTTGAGGCCCAGCAGCTAAAATGGAGCTCTTCCTGTTTAACCAAACGATTCCTTAAGTCCTCCAATCCTCCAAGGAACTGTGTAAGTGTAACGAAAATGCGACGCTAGCGGCTGCGTCCGGACTCCTTGGGCTCGATGTTCGAAACCCACTGCACGGGATTGATGTAGATGTTGGAGATGGTGCCGCGCAGCGTGTCGAAGCCCTGGTTGAGGGGCACCGGCTTGGCCCGCTTGTCCACCTGCTTCATCCAGTTCTTCCAGGCTCCCTGCGATTGCTGCTTGCGCTCCTCCTCCAGTTTTCGCTTGTTCTCCTCCAGTCGGCGCTTCTCCTCCCGCTCCCGCTGCTGCTGCTCGCTCTTGGTGAGTTGCCACTCCTTGAGTCGCTTTTTCGTGGCCTCCGATGCAGCCTTGCGAGCGGATCCAGGCCCAGATACAGGTCCCGTTGCCGAGCCCGATCCCGAGCTAGAGATAGAGCCCGAGCCTCCCGACAGGCGAAGGAAAGGCGACTTCTTGCACTCTTGTCGCTGCTGCTCCTCCTTGCGGCGGCACCACTCCTGAAAGCGTTCCTGGGCCTGCTGCTGGCGCAGGGCAGCCTCCGCCTCGCGCTTCTCCCGCTCCTGCTTGGCGGCCAGGAGGCTCTTCTGCTTCTGGACTGCCTTCCGCGCCTTCCAGACATCGAAGTCCACTGGGCTGCGGCGCTCCTTGTTCTCAATTAGACTCTTGTAATAAGTGGACGTGCCCGAGGTGGAGGTGGAGCTGGCCAGGCTCAGCGAGGGAACGATGGCACTGCGACCGCCGATCGGCTGCACGGCTCCGCGGTACATGTCGGTCCAGCTGCAGGTGGACATCGAACAGTTATCCTGCTGGCCTGGGCCACCATTACGAAGACTGCTGCCGCAGTTGCTCATATCATAGGTGCCACTGGACAGCTGGTCGAGGTCTGGCTCCCGTTGCCTTCGGCGCTTTGGGATCAATGATTGCTTGTTGTAGGTCCTGGTGCTCAAATTGTCCAGGTTGTCCTCTTTGAGGACGGTGGTGGGGCTCCAGTCGTCCGGCTTGTCCTCCATGGGGAAGTTCTTGTCGCTCATGGTGTCCGGGTCGACCTCTTTGAAGCAAGTCTTGACACTAATGTTGTCCAGATCATTATTTGCCTCTTCACGCAGCGTCAGGGTTGGCGTGATGCTCTCCAAAGAGCACAGGCTCCGCAAATCCTGGTCGGTATTCATCACAGTCTCCGTGTCCGTGACGACTGCCTCCTCCGGCTTGTCCATCATAATCATATCATCCTCATCTTGATCGCACAGATCCTCAAATTCCTCCGAGTGCTCTAAGGCGTCGACTTGCTCTTCGAATTTCAGCATGTGCATGGCCTCTTTTGCCTCCTCCTCGTCCAGCTGGTTGCAGAAATTTGTAATGGAATCACTATCACTGTCATCGTCTAAGACCTCGTCTCCAATGTTGAGAGCATCCATATCCAGATTTTCCTCCTCGAGTCCACAATCACCTTCCCCCTTACCTAGGTATCTTACGGTGTGCGCTCTAAAGGTGCGACTTGTGTAGCCCTCCACCGAGTCCGGCGACTCCTCGTCGCTTGTGTCCGACAGTGGCAACGGACGAGATACAACGCAGCCCGACAACTGCTGGCGATCCACTACCTTGCCATCGCTGCTCCGGCGCGCTACGAAGGCCATCCCGTGCGATCTGCGGGATAGAGTAATCAGATGTGGCTGTGGGTTCTGTAGGGTTTCTCTCGAGCAGTCGAGACGATATGTTGTGTTCGCCTGTCTGGAGTGAATGGCAGACTCTCAGTCAGACCGAACGGAAGGAACTAGCAAAAGCTGCTGGGTGCAGGGAAATCTAGATAAGAAAACTTAAAAAATAACAAAATTATTGGTACTGAAGCAGGATTGTTGGGTAGATTAGCAATCATCAGGGTTTCCATTGGAGCCTTTATCCAGATTATTTTGGCATAGTATTATGGTTTATTTGAATTAACTATTTATACAATTTTATTTGAATTGAGTTATATAATAAATTTTGTATTTGATTGAAGTACACAATAAACTAGAGATTTAAATTATGAATGGCTATTTAAAAAACAATATAAGGGAAAGAAAAAATGTTTTTCTTCCTATATTTGGAGGATTTTTATTTAACCGGAATCGTTTGTCTTTTTGGCAGCTAAAAGGTAAACTGACCGATTTGAATGTTTATTTGAAAATATCTTACTAAGATAAGTTTTAAACTTATTATTATTTTAGTTTAGATAAATTTACTTTTGTTTATTATAAACTTAGTTTTTGAAATACGCTTAATAACCTTCTTACTCTTTTTATTTTTGATTCTCGAGAGATCGGCGTCGATTTTAATTTTCCCTTCCTTTAAGACAAACCAAACAAACTTTATAACCTTTGTCTTTTAAGATATACAAATTATTTACAAATATACTATATACAAATTATAATTTGATAAATTTTATAGAACTATCCGAACCCACTTAGTTCCCTAATTTTTTCTTAGTGTGCCAGATTTTTACTCAGTTAACTCGTCGCACCGAGAAGTTCGAGCTCGAGTTTGTGGCAAAATGAAAACATTTTAACTAATGACAAACAATTACTTAAACAACGAGTCGAACGACAGCGAGAAGGGCTCACACGAGGCGCTGGCAGAGCCAAAGGTAATTAAAACACTACACCACACACGGCCCTGGGTGTGCAGGTGTTTGGGCGTAAAGTTGCCGACTCAGAAATCCTTTGGTGTGCTGTGTGTCCCGAGTCCCAAGTCCCGTGTCCCGTGTGTGTGGGTGCGTTGAGTGTTCCTGTTTCTGCTCTCAGCCAGGTAATGAGCGGTGCTTTCGTTTTTAATGAGCCTCGGCACACACACACACACAGTCACTGATATGAAGCCCAGGTGTAATAAAAAAACTTATCGTTGCTGGCTTTTAGGCGCTTACGGTCGCGACGTTTGACAGACACGATGAAATGATTTTGTGAGTCGTTAATTGCTGTATCGTCGTCTGCCATCGGCCTGGCTCTCAAATTAAAAGCCAAAACAAAATAAACCACAAAGAAGAACGAACTGCGGGCAGGGAAACAATTAAGTTGGCCCTTTTTTAAAAACGAGCTGCCAAATGACTTGTCAAAAAGTGGGCGTGACTGGGTGTGTGGTTTGCGTGTGTCTCCTATTATCGGTTGTGTGTTCTAATTCGGGAATCAGGTCAGTTAAATAATATAAAATTCTTTTAAATCGTGCTTAAAAATACAATGCAGAGAAATGTAAATAGTTCAATTATATCATTAAAACCAGAACCATCAAAGGAAAAGGCCAAGTCAATGGCTTTCATTTGGCAAAACCAAAAATGGTGTACTTGAATTACTATATATTTATTTATTTCTGTGAACAATCTCAGCTGCTTTTGGGAACTTTAATATTGCGTGACTGTCGAGTTTCTTAGCTATGTAATAAAACCCTGGGGTATTCACACGATGGTCTAAATAAAGACTTCAAAACTAGTCAAGTGTTACCAAAACTATAGCCTTAAAAATCAATTAAATAAGTCTTGTAAAAACGAAATAAACCACAGCTTAACATTTAAGGTAACTACATCTTTTGTTTGATTAAATTTCAAAATATAATAAGCTTTGCTTTAACATTTCCATGATCTAAGGAAACCTCAACAAGTGGTTGAGCAATTGCTCTGCGATGCGTTTTAATTACAAATTTCTGTCACGCGCTAAATAACTTTTATTTTGTAATTATAATTATATTTTTTGCCATATTATTGGTACGGGTCGGAGGGACATTGACTATTGAACGATTGTGTTTGCTGGCCGTTGGTCTTGGTTTAATTAAAAACGTGACAATTTTACCTGTGGCCAATGCGGCGTATATTTCATACGCCATGTGTGACCGTTGACCGACACCCCAAAGCGCGCGCGGGGCCACTTTCGTTTGGAAATATTTAAAAAGCGCTGTTTACATTCATAACATTTCCCGTTTCGCCATTGAATGCCGTTACATTTCACTTTCGCCGGCCACAAATTTAATTAACTGAATGAATATGTCCGGGTGGCGGCAATGCCACGGGGGATTGTTTTTTAATCAATGGAGCGTCAAATTGAACTGATTAATTCTGCCTGTTTGCCAAATTGAGACAATTTCTCAAAATGCATTCAGGGAAACAGGGTTTTTTGAACGTAATTGAATGACGGCCATTTAGGAGTTCGCTTACCAACAATCCGAGTGGCTAACAAGGACAAATTCAGAATCCGCTTATCCGCTCAGCGACTTCCTTGTGGGTTTGTCCAAGGGGAATGGAATATATGAATTTTTTTGTTGATATTGTCGGAAATGTAAATGTGAGACTGATGTCAGTGTAAGCCAGCTAGCGCTTACTAAGATTTCTGATGTTTTTACCTAATTAAAATGGGAGACAGTCAAAGTCATTGACAGTTCTCTCCCCTTGACGACTTCAAATTCTTGGCAGCTCACGCACAGCACGATGTGAAGACCTCCAGAAACTCCATTCCCCGGGAAAAACCACAGCCAAATCAGATAAGTAAGTAACACCCCCGCAAACTACAGACAAAATCGAAGAGGTAGAAAAATAAAACGCGACAACCTTTGGAGAGCCAACTTGGGAAGCCAATTTACGTAATTGACTGCTGCCCAGCGAAGAAGTCTCGAGAGTTAAATACTTCACTCAGCTACTCGACAGGCTGTGACTTTTGCTTACCCTAAATTCAGTTGCAAATCGAGAGGACATTCTTTTAATTAAAGCTTGCTTTAAATGTTAAAAATTACCGAGATTTAGATCAGTTAAAAACAAATAAACAGCTGTTAAAGACATAATTTGAGGCTTTCCTTTTAAATTATCTCAATCGTATTTAATCCCTAATTTTAAATACATTTTTTCTTTGCAAAATATTGTTTCGTTTAAAACAAAAACCTCTTAAGATGCATTGGTAATTATCGCAAAACAACATTAGTTTCAAATTTTAGAGCTGATGTATTTGTTTCCATACCATTTTATATGTTGTATCCTGACACTCTCAATGTCAAAAACAGCAGCGGCAAAAGTTTTCAACTTTTGGGTAGCCTCGTCCATGGCTGGCATATTTAATTAAGAAACTTTTAAGCAATTGCTGTTGAAATATTGCCGACGCGCGGTGGCTGATGCCGAAAAGGTTTCCTTCATCTCGCTGGCAGACAATCGAAAATTTCCACCGTGCCATAAAATCTCACTTGACATAGTTGAGAGTGAATATCGGCTTAGATGGCAGACACACGGCAGACACAGTCAACCGCAGGACACGCGTGCACCTCGCAGGACCGAATAAAGGATGCAGGAGTGTAGGTGTAAGTGTAAGTGTCACAAAGATGGCGGCGAGACGTTGCAGCTACCGAGGCCCCCAAGCCATAATTGGTTGCGTCACTGCATAAGTCACGAGTTCGCCTTGGGCCCTTCGCCCTCCTGTCGCTGCCGTTGCTGTTGTCCTGGCAACCCAGCACATACACACACACACAAACACACACACTGTGTGTGCACCAGCTGGAAAGTATGCTGCATTTAAATAAGATAAGCGCAAGCGCCCACTAATTGAATTGCTGACAAGATTTCCCAAGCACCCACAAACAGAGCTAGACCAGCCAGAGCAGATTGTTGTCGTCTCCTGGAATTTCGGTAATTAATAACTTAACGAAAGCGGAAATGTGAAACAAGCATGAAGCGTCGCATCAGGATCGGCAGGAGCAGAGCAGGCCCAGGAGCAAGTTTACCCAACTATCTCTATCAGATAGTTGCCAGCCTGCCAAACTCCAACTAAAGCACAGACTCGGACTCGGACTCGGACTCGGAGTGTGTGTTTCAGTGGTTGAAAGTTTTTAGTGGCTGCAAGTTTGTTGAGCCATTAGCAGTTTATGAGCGGACAAATACTCGAGGAAGAGTTTAGCTGAAACAAGTGTGTGATATATAAAAAACTACACATAAATATCTACATAAAACTACCTGAAATGTTATATTGTTATTATAAATTATATAATTTCTGTATGCATATTTTAGCTTTAGCCCATTTGTTATCGTTTTCATTTATACAAAATATATGTTTATTAAACTAAAAAATATTTATTTGCTTATAATATTTGACGGTTTGATTTAAAACTCTTAACCACGGTAAAGTATTAAAAGAATAGAATTCTAATATGTCAATTTATTTATTTACCGTGGTAAAGAGCTTTAAATCAAACCGGCAAATACTATAAGCAAATAAATATATTTTTAATTAGTTTTATTAAATATACGTTAAGGACAATATCCAGGTAATAAATTGGCATGTTAGAATACTAAAAAATATAACAATGTGGCTAGATATAACACAAAAAGATAAGCTTATACATTTGATGTACATTTATAATTGGAACATATGTTTTCATATAATTTATTACTTTAAAAGGTATATATTTTTATATTTCCAGCATATAATTATTTAAAATTTATATTAATTTAAGGGATCATTTTAATCCCTTAATCCCTTATAAGTATGTTCAATGTTATTTAAATATTTATATATATAATTTATCAATTAATCTGATCAACTTGTATAAGTGAAGTGAAGTTTGCAAAGTAAAGAATGATGTGTTCCCTTTAGACCATGATTATGTTTTGAATCTTTATTTCCTCCAGCGCAGTTTAACCACAGGCCTTTAATCTTCTAACTTGCCTACCCCTGCCCACACTGAGCAGAATTTTTAATATTTTTAATTTCTAATACAGACAGACCTTCGGAGGGGCTGAGGGACTACCAGCCGGGCGGCCGAGCGAAAGAGAGTCATTGCCAGACAACAACGGAGAGGGCTGAAACCTTAACCCCCTGGCGTACGCTTTGAACAGCCGTCCCCTCTTCCTCACAGACCTCCTCAACTCAAAGTTGCGGAAAAATGAGAAAAAAGGCTAAAATAAAACTGATTTCATTACCTTGATTAGTTGGTCTCTTCAAGTCTTCCCCCAGCTGTTTGTTCGTTTATTTGCTCGACTTTTTCAGCATACACATTTTGAAATCCCACGCTGCGCTTATGACGGAGGCACAAGGACGAGGGGAGGGCAAGGATTGCGGACGGGACAGGACCTTCTGTGGAGGCCGGACTTTTCGCCAGCATCGCTTTGCATTCTCCATTTTTTGGGTTCAATGCAAACATTAACCTCATTAGCATTCCGCTCTGAATGGATACGTTTGCCCGGTGGATGCTACCCCCCTTAACCTCAGACTCTCCAGCTTCACTCGCGCTGCCCCATTTTATTTTTAATGGATTAATTTTAATAGTTTAAACCGATTTGCTTGTTTTCAATTGGCCTGTAAGTGGCATTCAAGAGGATATTTTTTACTACTTTTTCTTTTTTTTTTGGCTAATTAAATCAAGTGGCTCAGAGGTGTGTAAATACCACAGCTCCGGCAATCCGCTTAAACGAATTGGGAAAATACATTTCAATCTGCTTAATTTCAAAAGCATTTTAAATCATCTGTCTATGGGAGTATATCCTAAGATAAATTATAATTTGAGAGAGTATTCAAAAGCAATATTTTCTAGAAATTTGGAAATAATCTTGAATTAGAAATAAATTAAATTTATGAAATACCAGCTTAAAAACTGTTTGAACAACTTGAACTTTGAACAAAAGTGCAATTAGAATGATGTAAAAATACGTATAGAATTAAATGTATTATTAATCACACACTTAATAAACTTAAAATATAAATAGTACACAGTTTAATTTAAAAAAATCAAATCAAACAAAATTATAACAATATAACAAAAATGTATGTAATTATGACGCTGATCATTAGGAGCTCACTCTACTCAAGCCTTTCTGTGAACATCAAAACAATATCTGGCTAACAAGTTCCACTTGTAGCTTCTCCTTGTACCCAGGACTACTCTGCACTATTCCACAGTTTATCCAGTGGCACTTTACACCTCCGCACCTCGCCATTCGAGGCAACTTTCTTGCCAGCAGAGGCGCCGAGTAGAAAGCAGCTTAATTAAGCATAATAGGGCCCTCGTTTCGCCTGCAGCATTCCGACAAGTTGTGCAGTTTTTTCCGCTGCCTTCTCCTAAGTAGCTACTGGTAATTTGTGCTTAGCCACACTCACAGACCAACACTTCGGCGGAGGGGTGACGTGGAGCCAGGAGCATTTTAATTGCATTTCCGCTATTTCTGATGCCTTTTGAATTTATAATGACGGAGAGAAGAACTGCAACTACCACTACTCTCTGTCCAGCCCTGCTTCTTAGCCTTTCGCAGCTCCTGCTCCTGCTGGCCACGTCCTGAGAAAAATAATTCAATTAATTACAAAGCGGACAGGTGCAAGGCAGCTACACTTAATATTAATCATACGCACCGTGAACCCAAAAAAAAAAAAAAAAAAAAGAATAAAATGCGTAGCGTAACGGTAGCCGTAAAAAAACGAGGCCCTTGCTGACTCGCATTCGTATCTAATAAACATGTTTATTTCATTAGAGCTACACACGCGGCTATTTCCTCCCGGCTTCCCAGCTCCGCCCCCCCAGGGACATCATTTGCCCTAGACCCAACGATTCCGACATGAAAAATGCGTTCGCGAAAAAAGGAAAAGTTGCCACAAGTCCGCTCACTTTATGATTTGGGGATTTTCGGTGGCGCCACTAATGTGCCATAGCTCGCATTTCCTTTTCGCCTGCCAGCCCCTCCCACAGATTTCCACGCCACGTTGGCTTTTCCCACTGAGGCCCTGCTGTCGACATCATTACAAATAAATTGAGCGTGAAAGATACATTTCGCCAGCAGCATTGACATGCTGCAATGATAGGCACATTCGCCTTCCCTGGCTCTCGAGAGACGCTCGCCAAGGTAAGAGGCTGTGAGATCCTGACTCCGCCTATTTGACTTTAAAATAACCTGTTCCGAGTCGGGGAAGTGTTTCGCCAAGTGCGAGGACTTCTTGAGTGGCAGAAACTTATATCCAGAAACTTACATGTCATTGAAAGGTTAAGGGAAAAATTAGTTTGACTTTAAATGCAAACAGTCGTGTTTTTGTACTATTGAGACTTGATCTAGTTGCTTGGATTTGTATTTGTATTTGTTCCGCTTTTTATAATAATAAAACTACATTCCATCCTTAACAAATTTTGTAGTGGAATTTAAGATGCTTAAAGAGGTCTTCGAATGATCTACTGAGGATTTTTAAAGTAAACAAATAACTTTTAAAGAAATTGTAGTTATATTATTATCCTTAATTTTTTCTAGAATGTTTTTTTCCCATTTCTGAATTTAGAATATTTTTGTCTTACGTTTTCCCTTAAGATTTCAAGATAAATACAACTTAAACTTGTATAATAGAAACATTTTAGGTGACTAAAATAAAAACATGTACTTCAAAAAATAATTTATAACACAAATCAAAGTACTACCACATTCTAATTATCAACATGTCCCTATTATATCAAACTTATGAAATTAGGATGCAATCAGACCAAAAATAATTCCTAAAGACAATTTATCCAGATTAAATCCATAAACCATATTTGGTGAGTGACAAATTAATTTAATTGGCTTCATGCTGGGGTAAATATCGATTCAAGTCCGAACCCAAACAAGCTTTTCTGCCATGATTAACCTTCAAGGAAATCAAATGCCGTAAAATGATTTAATTATATGGGCTTTACCAGGGTAGAATGAAAAATCCAATATAAATTCAAATTTTACAACTCTCTTGTACTACGCAAGCGATAGACAAAATATGTATTTATCATATATGTATTCCATGTGCGACAATTTCAAATTGCGAATACAAAAGTCAATTTGTTGAAAGCAAAGCTGAGGAGGGAGTGAGTGAGCGAGGGGAAATTCCGGCAACAAATGTAAGCATATAAACATAACCATGAAAGATATTTGATATAATAACATACGTGACCGCATTTACAATTTTCAAATCAAATCTTAGCAGCCAGAGGCGGAGGCATCCTTCCATTGTCTGTCTAATGCCATGCATGTGAAATGAATTTAATGCCGAAGGCCGGGAGGGGTCACGGGGGCTTGTGTCTGCTTGCCGTGCTGTGAAATTTGTTAACATTTATGCATTATCATTTTGGCTTACGACACTTAATGATAACTGAGACATCCAGCAATAGATTGGTCTGCCTTTCGGGGAGGTGTGGGGAATGTGTCAAGGCTTTCTGCCGCCGACGCAGGGGAATGTCCTTGAACACTGCATGGAATTTGATACATTTTAGGTAAACATTATTTGAGTTTCAGTAAAATTACTTTGAATTTACACTAAATAGGTTGCACTTCAACTGGTTTTAATTTAAACTTAATTATTATAATGAGTTTTTTCCAATCAACCAAAATTGATTGCAACTCCGCGCGAATTCAGAAAAATAATATCAATAAAAGTAATCTAATTGAAATCCTATTGGCATAGTCGAGTAAATAACCAACCAGGGCTAACTTTGTGCTGCAAATAATTAACCTGAATTAAAACTAAACTAAATTATAATCGAACAAATCGGAACTTGTGTACAAAAAGGAGTTTAAACCTTTATTTTGTGTTATAAATAAATGTATCAGGTGGGAGTTGCATTAAAAAAAGCCTCAGGAAGAAAAGAAAGCAAAGTCGAACCTATGTTTTCAGTTATTTTGTAATTGCAAATAATTAAACTTTTGTTAAACATATTTTAAGTAAATTAATGCAATATCTGCCCCTTTCATGTCTTTATCATCCTCCTAAAAGACCGAAAAATGTGAATTTTCTTCATTCTCGGTTCTATTTCTTGGCTGTAAAATTGTTTTCATTAACAACAGGACTTCAAAAAACTTGACTTAAAAAACTTGTAATTTATCTTTCCCATTTCTTTCAGAAACAAATCGTGAACAAAGAAATTACCAGTCGATCGTTCAACGAATTCATTTTCGTTGCCCCACTCAATTCATAATCTGCATGCCACAGGGAGAAATTAGTGAGCTCAGTGTCTGTCCGCTGCCATAAGCCCAATTAAGTTTGCGGTTTTGGCAATGTCATATTTTTGAATTTGCTCGCACGGCCTTTTTGACAGTCGCCCGGAGAGGTACGGGCCTCGGTTTGGTTTCGCGGAAAATGCGGCGTGGTCCCGTGCTGCGGAGGAGGCTGCTGGCAGCCGTGGCGTATAATTAACAATAATGAAGTCGTAAAACCGCAATGCAATCAGCGATGCGCAAAACACACAACACAACAACGCACAGGCGCCCAAACAAACAGTCCGCAAGCCGAATCGCACACACAAAGGATGTGCAGGAGAGTGCAGGTATCCATCCGTGCCGCTGCATTCCCGAATATGCCCCACGAGGCGCCCACCTCGAAGTCAGGGTCACACGGGCATTATAAAATATTTATAAACCATTTGCACGCATAATTAGCCTGTCATTAAATTTTGAGATTTTCGGTTTCGGTGTTCGCTGCCACCGTGTGCGTCGGTGTTGGCTTAAATGTGCACCCAGCGAGTGTGTGTGTTCGTGCGCTTAAAATGATATTGATGTCAGTGCATGTCTGCCACCGAAAATTATGAACGCTGCGCGTTCGTTATGCTCTGAAAAGAAAACATGCAACACTGAATTGCCAAAAAATGTCACCAACGAATATTGAAGCCTTTCTTTGTTATGTACAAACTGTTTGTATATTGATTAATTAGCACAATAAAGTTTATACTTGCCATATTGCTTGTTTGCAGGCGCTAAAAATAGACAAATACTTACGCTGCTATTTAAAAACGTTTTATTAATTTAAGAAAAATATTGTATAATAAAATACGGTTTATATTCCATATTGCAAAACAAACCAAATTTGTTTAAATTTACTTCAAGTTGTCAACTAAATTTTTCTATATTTCTAACTATATTTTTAGTACCCTTAAGCTTCGTACCCAAATATGAACATATTTCTTGGAAAAAGGAATAATTTAGGATCAGTTTAAAACTATACAAACCAAAGTTAATCAAATCTTTTAAATTCATAAAATAGTACAATATAACTGAGTATTTTATGGCTTTTTATGACAGTATGTCAGAAAGTAAAAAAGCTTACTAAATAAACCCTTAAATTACCTTCAAATAAATAAATATTTTTGATCGCTCGAGAAATCACAATTTAATTAACAAAGTTTAAATGAACAAAATAGTATCAGTAGTATTCATTAAGTGTTAAAGGCTTATGCAATGATATGATATCTAAGAAGCTTAATTTAATAATTAATTTTAATAAGTTCTGATAGGTAAAAAACTCAAAAATGAAATAGTTACTTTATATTTTTTCCTTACAATACATTGTTTTATATTTAAACAATAAATATAATCAAAATTTTGCGATCAAAACTCACACAACTTTTGTAAAGATGTATTACATTTCAAGTTAAGAACTCTGAGGAAAATTAAATATTAACAATAATCATTTTAATATAGAGATTTGTTATGAAAAAGAAAAAGAATTAAAGAAAATAAAAAGAATTTTATAAACTTATTCTGAAAAATGTATTCTTATTTTGTTAGGCAAAGCCGCCTCGGCCATCCTTCGGCAGATTACTGATTTGTCTGAATTTTTTATTCTTGCTTAAACTAAATTGCAAGGGCTTCCAGGTTAACTACCATCTTCAGGAATAATGAAGACAAAACCAGCACTAATAATTACAGCTAAGTATGTATCTAAAGAATATTGATATTCCCTGCTGCTCGGGTGTTCCTTCATAGCCACTTAAATCACATTTTCCGTACTTGACAACCTGCTTGAAAAATTGCAACAGAAATACCTGTACGTATCATGGCATAGTAATTATACCCTTTCGCCAAAGGTAGTAGGCTGTGGACAGAGGTCAGACATGGGCCTGGGTGGCTGCGGGTGGGCTGGCGAAATGTCATGTCATGTTGTTGCGACAGGCGTCGGAGCGGCGCGTCATGAAGTGCGTATATATGTACATGTGTTCGGCCATAAAGTAATCAGCGGAAATGTCAATGGGCCGCCGCCATTTACTGATGTGTCGGCAGCTGAGGTTTACACCGGGCATCATCATCATCATCGCCAAGGCAGGTGTATTCTTTATATGCCGCCAGTCGTCCGTTCGTTGTGTTCGGCCCGGGCATTGTAATTAAAATTTCCGGCTGCATATGGAAGAGTATAGCGATTGGCCCTGTGGCGGGTTTAATTGCGCGGGTCTTTGGACAGTGACAGCGAACAAACAACAAAAGCCCAGCAACTGAGGAGAAGGCAGTCAAAACTGCCCCAGTCACAGTTACAAGTTGAAGGCTTGTCAGTCAGGTTAAAAAGTTGAAAACCAAAAAAATTATTTCGTTGACTAGTGTGTCCATTCACCTATTCATTAAACAGGCATACATAATTTCGAAAAAAAATAACAAAAATAATAATATCGCGAAAAATGGCATTCTGCGGCTACGTAAACGCATCCGGGAACATTGTCCTGCGCGACGAGATCTACATGGGCGATACCCTTGTCCGGCGACCACCGTCGCCCACTGATTCTCTCTGGTCGCTGTCGTCGCCAGTCTCGCTTCCCCAGCACCTCACAAGGACCAACTCGGCAAAGGATGACACCGATGTCAGCGATTATGCCACCACGGAGGCGGCTCGGGTCCGCTCGCCGGACGGCTGGTCGCTGATGTACGGCGAACTCAAGAAAAATCAAGGAGTGCCCTCGCTGCTGATCGACTCCCAGCCGAGCTCCCTTGACTATATGAGACATATAGATACGATGAAGGTAAGAACTCTTGATTTCAGGTTTTGATATGCTAGAAACAAGATCAATTCCATTACTATCGACCTCATTACTTACCTAATTTGTCTTACAATGTTTATAGTTTGTCATCTAATACCGTCTATCGTTCTAAATACTACTTGCAAATATATTTTGTAAATATTTCCCTAGGACTATCGCAAACCGGATGCTGCCTATGAGAACTGGTACTCGGGCAAGCGGCGCCAGAGCCTGGAGAAGCGTAAGGTGCTGCAGCAGGAGCGGCACTACGAAGAGGAGCAGGCAAAGCAGCGGAAGCAGCTGGCCGAGATGTGCTACGACCAGTGGCTGAAGGGCAAGGCTCGCCAGGCAGCTGCCCAGCGGGTGGAGAGCCACATGCAGACCGCCGCCTTCAAGGCCAGCCAGTCACTGACCAAGAACTCGGTCTTGACTCCCGCCAGCCCATCCGGCTCGTCCACTTTAGCCGGCTCGGGCTCCGGCTCCGTCTCCTCCTCGCCAGCCAATAAGGTTTCACGCAACGTATCGCAGGACCAGATCCGCCAGGTCGTGGAGGATTGGTGGGTGAAGAAGCAACAGCTGCAGCAGACGCAGCGCGAGGAGAAGCGACGCGCTCTCGTCTCCAAGGCTCTCGAGCGGGAGAGGCGCAAGGAGCTGGGCCAGCTGGCCTGGCAGCGATGGATGAGCAATGTGCACGAGAAGCCCAAGCCGGTGCCCCTCAACCAGGGCATGGACTCGCTGCGCGGCACCATTTCGCCCATGTACATAAACCCCCATTCTTGGGTGGATGCCACTCAGTCTTCGAAGATGTAGAGAGGCATGCCACTTGCACATTTTTTGTCCCGTTTTCAAGATACATCTTGGATTGAAATTGCGCGAAAATTACCGACGAGAAGATTATTCTACTTAAATAAAATCAAAGTTAAAAAATGCAAATCGTTTAAAATCTTGATATTTAAAGATCTTTGCATGATTATCATGTTCTAAGGACAACTTTCTTCCTCGTCATGTAGATTTCTTACTCGCTCCTTTATTTTTAGCTCCAAAAACAATCTTCCCAGAATCGCTTGCTACCTAATAAAATGGTAAAACATTATCTTTAAGCAATCCAAAAGTCAATTTATACAATTGCGCCCACACAGAGTTTAACCAATTTTGTAAACCAATACGATAAGAAGGGCAAGGGCGGCCACCAAGGGGCACTAACGATAGCAAATAACAATTTGCAGCCAAACACACAAAAGAAAAGAGGTAAGCAAAAATCGAAACTAAAACTGCAAGGGGACGGACAGGGCAGGACACTCAATAAGATTTCAATTGTTGTTGGACAAGATACATTTTCCGGCTGGCAATAAGCCGAAGAGCAGTATCGAGGAAAATGGGGTACGAGCTGAGCTCTGCCCATTTTCATTAGATTTTCAACACCGGCCGACTGTTGTGTGTGCTCTGTGTGTGTGTGGTGCGTGTGTGTATGCAAAGTTACAAAATTATATTGTTCCAAAATAAAATAAAGCATGTTTTCGGTAGCTTCGAGTGGAAAGCCAGAGTCGCAGGCAGCCTTGAGGTTGAGGGGGCGTGGGTAACCGAAATGCAAACAAACAAAGCCAAAGGCCTAAAGTTCATTTGCACAATTTCCCAGCTCTCGGCCAGCTCGGAGCTCCCCTTGCAGCAAAGTCAAAGGCCAGCGCACGGGCCGGGCAAACAAAAAGACCAAAAAGACGTTAGCAATCCTTTTGATGAGGTCAACGTTGGTCTGGTTTCCTGTTCACACACTCGCATACGCACTCGCCTGAGCCGGCATTCGCATACAGGGAGTGTGCACTGTGATTATGTTTTAAATTTAAAATTGTATCTATAAGAAATTTAAGGGTTTCACAGGAAAATAGTAAAAACCTGGTCAAACTGAAGAGTTTCTTTGGGAAACTGCAAGGTAGTCTTAAGTGGAAAAATGTTTGATAACTACCTTACAGATTCTAACAACTATTTAGGAAAGAGTCCTTTAAAGCCTATTTTTCTTAATTAAAATATTTAAATGTAATAATTCTAATCCTGGAAAATAGTTTCTATTTATTTTGCAATGATTTGTCTTGGAATAAAACGATCTGTTTAAGATATGGCCTAAAAGTTGAGTCGCAATTTAGTTGAAAGTATGTTCTTTTAAAACATACTTGTTGATTCCTCACTTAAGTCGGTTTTTCCCAGTGTAAATTGTGCCTGGCCGATGCTTACTCTTGCGTATGTGTATATGCTCGGGATGCGGGGGGAAATGAGCGGAAAATGAAGGTGGTCGGCCAGGGGTAAGTGCTGTATATCGAGCATTGGCAGGATTAAATTTGGAAGGTATTGAAGCATGTTATTCGTCATCAATGTAGTTTGCACTAACTAGTTTGTGTTGCTCATGCTGCCTTTGCTTTTGTTGTTAATATTGTTGTTGTTGTTGTTGTGTCCGGTGTTTGTCTTCAGCATCCCCAGGTTGTTGCTGTTGCTGCTGCTGGATGATGCAACTGGCTATATTGTTGCCATCGCACGGCAACTTGTCCTGTGAGTAGAGAATCTAGAAGGTAGAGAGCTCGACTCAGAATCCAGTCGCTTCCAGGTTGTTTGCATTGTTTGCGCACTTTCGCTTTGATATTATTGTAGTGTGCATTTCGGCTTGATGACCTGATGACATGACCAGGGTAATGGCCAGATAGGCAACCACCTAGGCAGGACCGCAGGTAACCCGCCCCATTCAGTTACTAGGCGAACACGGTTGAAGCATTGATTGAAAAACCTGGACATGTATCTCAGAAGAGTGTGCACTTTGAAAAGAATACTTTTCCAATGCAGAAATCGAATTTAAGATAAGATATAGAGATCTACTAGCTACTATAAATCTTTGCCTCTTCGGGGTGTATTTTGCAGAACTTTTAGTTTAATATAAAAATCCTTCTTGATAAACATACTGGTCTGCAATCTTCACATTCAATTCGTTTATTATTTTTTTCTGCTCTTTCATACCTCTAGTGTTTCACTGGCAATTGTTTACAGCCTCGAACATCACTCATCATCACCTCAGTTTGTTGGCGGAAAATCCTTCCCTCTGCCCAGCCCAGTTATTGATCACACGACATCACTTTGATAAATATCTGGACCATTGTCTGAGCACAAAACCCCGCCACCACCGACTGCGCCAGTATTCCTTTATTTTGCACCTGCCTTTTGTCGAGGACTCAATGGTCGGTCGCACCTGGCTCCCCTTTGGCCAAGGCATTATTTATGGGCACCGCAAGCGGCCTGGAGGCGGGCCCACTCATTGTTTTACCACTAAACACGTGGCGATATATCTTTTTTCTTGTATTGCACTGAACTGAGGTTTATCTATGGGCTGCCAATTTTTTTTTCAGACAGCTTGTGAAAGATTGTGCTTTCTTATGCAAAAATGATCACAGGGGGCAGTTCAATCCATTTAAGGGTAAAGAGTTCTTAAAGGTCTATCTGAATTTCTTTATCAAATAAAAAACTAAGGTTTACTAGAGTGATTGAATATAATTATTATATTTTGATTTAAGGTAAAGCAATACTTTGTCTGAGCTTCTAAATCCAGAAAGGGACTTCTTATCCATATCGAAGTTCTTTTTCATACATATTTTATTGCATTGTTCAGTACTTTACTCACTTAACATGTAGCCAGAAATCTCATTCATTAATTAATTATTAAATATCCCCTTTGAATTCACCTTTCCAGTTGCAGTTTAGTAAAAGAAATTACCCACCAATACGCGAGTCAATCGCGAAAAAAAGAATATCTGCCTTGGTTAGTTCGATTTGCACGCGTAGAATTTTAAATCAACAATTAATTAAGAGCAAATTGAAATTCATGACTGGCGCTAATCAGGCCCACATTTACATGAAACCAATAGCCGGCGTCCGAGGAAAAAACTATTAAAGTGCAGCAGGAAAAAACAGGAAAATTATGTCAGCAATTAGGCAAACTATGACACTCGACGGAGACGCACGGCGCGGTGGAGAGAGAGAGAGTGTGTCCGAAGGACGAGTGGCACGTTGGATTTGAACGGAGCCAGCGACTGGGGGCATCATTAAAAAGTCATTTACATGCAGGCTAGGCGGCGTCGCAGGACATTTAGCAGCAGGATGAGGGGACGGCTAACTCAGAGCCGTAGCCGTGGCCCTATGACTCCGGCAGTTTGTTAATTTTAGATTTGAGACACGTCTCCAACTCAATTTTATCGCATGTTACGCCTTGCTGCCTTTTCGCTTTATGCTTCCAATGTCGACAGGCTGCGGACATTTCCCAGCGATTTTCCCCCAGTCGTGAATTTTGATTTCAAGTGTCGCCCTCGTTTGACGTCGTCATTTCCATGCAAGGGCATGGTCCAATTAGGGGGCGAGGTGTAATTTATGCGCCTCAAGAACCTGGCTACAAATTGCCCATTGTTGCCATTGCCATTGATAGCTGCTGGCCCAGAAACCGGCCATCGGCCACCTTCCAAATTCCAAGTACAAGTCCTCGCTCACATGCTGCTGCGAAAAGTTCTGCAAAAGCATCGCTGGCCAAACTTTTAATATAATTTTTCCCATAATATTTCCTCGGGGTGAGGACAAACTTTGTGGTTTTCCACTAGGCCTGGACCGATGCCCGGCTGACCGCACGCATGGGAATTTTGACAGGTGCTGCGCAGGAAGCTCATAAAGCTAATTAAGAAATATGCCAAAGTTGCTCTGGCGGAGCTTACTTTCGGGCCAACTCTATCCTTGAGAACGAGGTTAACTTATTTAGATCCGGCCAACAAAATGCAAATTTATGTTTGGTTGTCCAGTTTGTTTTAATTCAATCAAGTACTTGAACTTTTATAATTAGGCCTTTTTGGTGAGAAATTGCGTTCATGCGAAGGAAGGTAAGTCTGACGAAGGCATTTGATGAGCTTATCGGATTAGCCGCAACTGAATTTATTATTATTTTCTTGGGAAATCAAGATTTATACGCAAGGCCTTACAAAAAAATATGTAGGTATTTAAAAATTATTCAAGAAAATAAAATATTTACAAGATTTTTTTTATTACATTTTATAATACTAGGAATACATCTATGTATAATGATTTTATATAACCGATATTTAGAGCGAAGTCGATATTCTGTTTAATATGTTCTTAACATATTTCAAATCTTAACTTTTGAAAACAAAGGTCAAATAATTGTACACATTTCTTGGGTTTTTGTTCAATAATACCAAAATCGAAATGTTACCTATAATACTTTTCGATTTTTGTAGAATTCGATATAAAAACTTGTACATTTTTTCGGCAGATGTCTAAACTAACATGCTTAAGGGAAGCTTAATTTAATTTCAAAAATTGTATGTTTCTCTCCTAATTAAAAACGTTTTAAAACAAATAAAAAATCTTTAATTTGTACTTTCTATTTATAATTGTAATTCCTCTAAGAGGGACTCTGCTTACATTACAATATAAATCCAGAACTTATACAAGTAGTTCATAGTTCTCGGCCAAAGAGCCTTTTGAGATGTTAAGTCAGCAACAATTGCCGAGGAGGTATAAACACTTCTTAGATTACACTTTTGCATATTTACTTATGCAACACGACTACTACCCGGGCAGCCCAACTTTTCTAAGGCAGAGGAAAAATCTTTATTTAATCAAGCATAGTTTAAAAGTTGCGAGAACCAAAACTTTTGGCCCGGCAATTGTTTTGCACAAATGTCTTTTGACGTTTTTGTTTAGCTCTGCCGCTTATGCCGGGACATGGGATGCGAATATTTGTCGCAATCAAATAAAAACTTTCTTTCCGGGATTATAAAAAAAAAACAAGGAAAGGCAAGGAAGGAAGTATGCAATTCCCTGAGGAAATCTTAAGCATAGAACCCGAGAGTAGGCCATAAGCCTACCCAGCTACTTTGGGTTGAAAAATCTAATAACTGTTAAATCACCTGCAAAATGTTCATTTCACAGCGCTATAAACACGAATCGGGCCTCGTCCTTGCCCCGGCCGACCCCATGTCGACTTAAACACTTACAAGGACTTAACCACCTTTTGTTATTTTGCCTGCGTAGCCCTGTCTGTCACTTTAATCCGCCTGCCACACGCAGCAAGGCCCATGGAGCTCGCTGCCGCACAATCCTGTGAAGGACACTCACATGGGCGAAGTTTGCATGCCTGGCAAGGTTTGCAAAGTTATTAACACGCGGCTCTGACTTAAATAAGTCATATTCAAGACGTCTTTCGGGCTCACCAACCCACTGACTGACTTCTTGTCTTGGCTTTCGTGGGGGGAGCAGGATTCCCGTCTATTAATTGCAGGACTCGCCGGAAAGTGAAAGCCGAGCGCCGCAAAAGTTTATTTGGTTCAATCTGTGGCCAAGACGCTTGTGGGACTTTAACCTCTTTTAGCCTAAGGAATTTTGATTTATCTATTTGTGAAATAAGAAGATAATTCGGATATTTTCCCGACATTATCCTAATTGGTTAGCCTTTGGCTGCTTACATGTTTTGTTGAGGATTTATAATACACATTTATTCGGTAATAAAAAGCATATAAATGATTTGATTGTTCTGGCTGCCATTTATTTAGCATCAAACCTTTGCTAAGGGCCCTTTGAACTAGCTGTCAAAATTAAATATAAATAATTTCAGATACAATTATAGTCAATTAAATACTATTTCATAATTTGATTTGAATACTCGTTTCAGTTTTAAATTAATTGAGATATATTTATGGTCAATTTAATACAATTTTATATATTTTATAATTAGATTTTATCGAGCATTCACTTTTTTATTGCTTAGGGTTATTAGTCCCCTAAGTGCAGCTTTTAATTTTGGATAAGAACATTTATCCACATTTTCCCACATTTCAATCCATAATGCATTTCCAGAATATTATGCGTTCACAGTACTTTTAGCGTGGGGCAATAATTTTGATTTCTATCAATGGAAATTTGTGTAATACATCTACAACTAATGGAATTTCATGTTTCGAGGGCTTTCTGCTCTGCTCCCGCCTGCGTCTGCTGTCGATAAAGGCAAATCGTGTTGCAGACGTCGTGCGACTTGTTTGTAAATTATAAAATAATGTCGGTTGCATTGCCAACGATGTCTGGTGCTTTTGTTTTTGCTTTTACCTTGGCTTCTGTTGCTTTTGCCGTTGATATTGCTGCCGCTTTCCGTCTTTTGTTTTTGCATGTGGTTACGGGCAAAAGTGGCGGCACGGCGTTGCAATTTTTACGCCCTGCTCGGCTAAGTGGCACATTTTTGGCTTAGCTTTTAGACCTGGCGACTGGAGGACACTGAGCTGAGACAGAGGCAAAGCCGTAATATATTTATTGGGAAGAAGTATATTAAAAATAACCCTTGAAAAGGCTTGGAACTATATATTAATGAACTGTAAACAGTAAATTATATTTTTTAATTGAATTTATTGTTTTAAACTTAAACCCCCTTGATTCCGCCTCTGTTCTCTGCAGCCAATGTGGCGAGACTTTTGGCTGTATGGCGGAACGGCTGAATGGCAGAATGGCCGCTTGCATGTCTGCACCGCCCTCGCACTCGACTGTCGGGCCTGTCAAATAACTGACATTACCTGAACCCCCTAGATCCCGGGATCCCCCCAAACTCGTCCACCGCCGCCGCTCTGATGAACCGCTGCACCACCGCAGACGACGCCGCGTTGTCGTCGTCATCGTTGCAGCGTCGCACACATTTCGTGACTGCAAACAATAAAAATTTCGATTAGAATGTAAAAGCAACAACCGGCCGTGCAACTTCAACTGCAACTGCAGGGGCAACGGCAATCAAATCGGCAGTGGGTGCGGCTCAGAGGGGGGGAAAAACAAAAACTAAGCTAAATTGTATATTGATAGAAAATGAAATCTAAAATGGCATTCAGCGCAAAACGTACGCTTACCGAATTTATTCCGGCCAAGCTCTTTATTACATTGATTTGCAAGGTTTGGGTAAAATTGGAAGGACATGCCCATTAAATAATCTGGAAAAAGATTGGTGGCTTTTGCGAGAGCTTAGAAATATATTTGGTGTATAATTTGAAAACTAACCACTATTTATAGTTAGGTTTCCATTAAATATGTGGTGTTATTTTACTCAAATACTTCTCTTTCTTTGTCTTACTTTCTATATACTCCTGGTTTTGAACCCTGTTTTCTAGGATGTGTCATTCTTTAACCTAAGGACAATATGAATTAGCCAGTTATAATCCTAAAAAGTCAATTATATATAACTAAATTACTTTTTTATTAGCTAAATCCTGGGGTATTCTTTAATTAAAATTTTCTTACAATAAATAATATAATAAAACCCCAAACAAATGATTTTAACGTGTCCTTATTTGTGACTTATGTCAGAATTACAAAATATATTTATTATTTGCTAATCACACACACAAGCAGAAACACTTCCCGTAGACTACAGAGTTGGGTTGGCCAAAAGACTGAAAGGTGTTCCATATATCGTCTGCCTTAGACGACGTATTGAAGTTATAATTGCGTACATAAGAAGGTAAGTGCAATCTATACACAAAAAAAAACTAAAATTGCCAAGCAGAAGAACCTTCTAGGAACCAAAAGCTCTACAAAATGGCATTTCTGGGTCACATTGACTGTCAAGGAGCCATGGTTAGTCGTGAGCTCTTCTGCGGCACTGCAGCCAATAATCAGGATGATATCGAGACCATCGAGGGCTCCAGGACTTACATTAAAACCTATGACCAGGAGAGCCCGGTGCAGGCCATGGGTAGTCGTTCCAGCACGGTGCGCTATGTGGGCGGCTCTGAGTCGTCCAGCGAAAACACGTTGGACGAGACGGAGAGCTCCATTCTGCGCCGCTGCTTGCTCGAGTCCCAACGCACCCTCTTGGCGGAACACGAGGAACTGGACACCGGCTCCGAGACAATTTGCCTTGGCCTGGGAAGTCCTGAAAGTACCAGCAGTTGTTCTTTGAGTTCCTCCTCTTGCGAGTCCGATGGCAAGGAGAAGAGCTCAACCACGTCCATGTGCAGCTGGGAGGAGGCCGTGTCCCGCGGCGAGAGCATGCTCCAGCCTAGCTCCCAGGTGGAGACCGGCGATTTCAGCATGCCATCGCTGCACCTAGGATCCGATCGGGGCTCGGGAGCGCTGACCTACACCCGCCGCCTTCATCCCCATCGACTGGAGCGGCCGGCGGACGAGGCCTACGAGAACTGGCTGTTGGCCAAGCGACAGCAGGCCAAATATCGACGCCAGGCGGAGCAAAAGAGCAGGGAGGAGCAGATGCAGCGCGAGGAACTGCGCCACCGGCTGTCCCAGGAGCGGTACGAGCAGTGGTGCCGGCAGAAGGCAAAGCAATCCCTGCCAGCCAGCCCCAAGAATGTGAAGGAGTCTGCTCGAATCCCGCCCAGAAAGCCCCATAATGCCGCCTCCACGAGTTCCCGCCTGCAACAGTGGGAGCTGGAAAAACTGAGGTTGGCCGAGCAGCGGTGCCTCCAGCTGCGGAGCGCCGAGCGACGGAGGCAGCAGGAGAATCTGCAGCGCAAAAAGCAAGCGGATCACGCCTTCAAGCGGTGGATGAGCCATGTGGACCACCGGCCCAAGCCAGTGCCCAGCTGCCAGGGAATCAAATCGCTGCGCGGCACCATCTCCGCCCTCTACATCAACCCCAATCCTTGGGTCAATTGAGGCTGGCATTGGGGTCAGCGGAACTCTCGAAACGCGAGAGTTTGGCAGCCTAGTTTCCTGAGCTGCGGAGGCAAAGTTTTAACCAAGTGAATTCTATATATTTACCCATTTAACACTATTAAATAACCCATAAACGCCACTTATTTAATGATTAGCTTGAGGCTTTAAGGGATTTGGGAAGTCTACAATAGAAATTTTTGTTAATACTACATTAATTTGCACTGAAAACCCTTTGCATTGTGGCAGCTTGAACCCTACTTGCTGTTCCGTTCTCATTAGTGGAATCTGAAATCTAAACTTAGTGTGGGTATAAATTACTTCAAATGAACAGCAAGCGTCCGCCACATGCCATTAATGAGCGGCACTAAGCCAAACCCACAAGGGAGTCGTAGTTGAAGGCTTGATATTACATCACCTCTACGACCTCAGATGAACCAGCTTCTCTTGAGTAATTTCCATACACACAAACACTTCAAATGAAAACATTTTCAGCCATTCAGTGGCCTAGTATTGATATCCTTTTCAGAGGACTACGAAGAGTACCCTTACGGGTGTTTGCTTTGCCACTTTGCTCGCAAATGTTCGAGCTCTTTCATTCGGATACAGCTTTGGATAAGGTTTGTCGTGTTTATAAAGCCTGGAAAAATCTTTAAAGACAATCAATCAAAAATATGTCCCAAATTTTATTAACTAGTTGGGTTTTTATTACATAAGCTTAGCAAAGATCTTAGCGACCAAGCTTCCAAAAAATTGCGATAAAGGTATTAAAGTAATATAGACCTTTTGTATCCATCTTTTATAACTTGCACTCATCTCAACACCGTTTATGACAAAATAAAATCCTCTACAACTTTATTTCCTCATTCGTATTTAATTCAAGTCACCTATTTTATTGGTTTAACTTGAGCAGGAAGCGTCTGAAGTTAATAAAGCAATCACCGGGCTTAAATGCCAGCGCCCTTGGCTGATTTATGTTTAATTAAATGGCCAAAGTTGTCCTTGCTCCACTCTTATTTTTTAAGAGCAGCTAAAACTCTGAGAACTTCTCCACCTGTCGTCGCTTAGGTGAAACAATAAAAACGGGCCAGGCAGCTTCGAAGAGGGAAGAGCTGGACAGACAGGAAATAAATACAAAGTTATTTAATATGAAAATGGCGTGCAGGAAAAATTGTGCTATTATTTGTGCTTCGGTTGGCCCCCAGGCCACTTGGCCTTAAGCGATTTAGTTTCTTCGTTTTTTTTTTTTTTTGGTTTGTTGGCAACATATGTATACTTCAGGCTTGCAAGTTGGATGAGATTCGAGAT
Organism: Drosophila nikananu; assembly: GCA_008042635.1. Lineage (NCBI taxonomy): Eukaryota > Metazoa > Arthropoda > Insecta > Diptera > Drosophilidae > Drosophila > Drosophila nikananu. Next base: position 83,989 of record VNJV01001539.1, read on the forward strand.
GGAAATTGACAGCCGCCGCTCAAAGGAGCAGAACATTATGCGTTTCACCGCAAGTGATGATACAATTATTCATTGGTAAGGCCGCTCAGCAGCAGCTCCCAGCCAATTTAAATGTTAATCAAATTAAAGTATCTACCTGCTCTTATTAACTCGAAGCTGCAAGGCTGCTTCTGGACTTTTCATGCAGTTGGAAAAATAAAGTCATAATAAGGGATGACTGTAAGAGACTATAAAAAGGAATATTTGCCATCAAATATTCTGTAAGTTGGTGAAAATTTGAATTTGAAATGGCAAATTACACAAAATTAATATGCTATCTATGTTTAGTTATAGAAGAAGATACATTTTTTTTTAATAGAACCGTTTACTAAGGTCTTACTGGCTTAATAGTACATAAAAGTTGTAAGGTTTTAGGACATATATTCGAATACAATTTTAATGATCTCTTCAGCTAGTTCTTAAGATAAAACGAAACTCGTTTGATCTTCTTCCCAACATATATTAACGCTGCTTGCCTTAACCAGATTTAAAAGTATAATTTCCCTTGGCCCATCTATAAACACTTTTAAATCCCTTTTACAAACTTTTATTAATATTTTTCTCTGGATGTATGGGGATATTCGTATTTCGATTTTCCTGTTTGCCTGCCCGGCCATTTTTTAATAATTTAATCCACTGCAATTGAGCGTCATGGCATGCATTTCAAGCCTAGACAGATTTATCGAAAACACAAACAAAGAGAACGCATTCACTGGGTATGAAAGCTAAGAGTGTGGAAAACACGGGGGGCAAATATTTTTGCGCAAACATTGATTGGCAATCGGTTGGGGGAGAGGGTCGCTGGGTTGGGTGTGAGAGTTGAATTGGCCAAAAGGATGTTTACACACACCCAGACATCTGTAAACTGGCACACACCGCCCCCAGCTCACCTCACCTCACCTACTGAAGTCAGGATGCACTCACTGCCGACGCAAGCTCCTCGAGTGTGTGACGAACACAGAGCTGGCAAAAAGTGGAAAAGAAAAACACCAGAGGTGAAAGGTGAAGGGGAGGGCGCGGGGCGTGTTTTATAAATGAAAATTCATTGAAAACTGATAGCGTGTGAAAAATAAACGAAATGTATAGTCTCTCTCAGAATGAAGTGTCACTGGTTGCAGGTATCCGATGGCAGCGATGCTCTGGGATAATTTCTGTAAATGAGAAATAATATTTTATTAATGGCATATTAATTTAATGTAAGTTATATAAATATAATATAGAAAATATATATATTATATCACATATTTAAATATAGAATTAAAATTATTATTCTTATTTTGAACACTGCTTTAAAAATTTGTTATAGATCTTGATCAACAAGTTTTAAAGCTTTAAAGTTTGGCAATATTATCTTTCATTGTTCTTTAAACATTGCAAATATTTTTCGTAGGGTATTTAAAGGCTTGGCTATAGTCCTTCCATTAATCCTGTGATACCATTTGGATTTCCCACGTAAATATGTCAACTACTAGACTTCTTTCCGTCAAGCCTCTGTGTCAATAGTGCTTTTCCAGTGTCAATTAGCAGCCAAAGCCGAATCCCGGATATTTTTACAAGCCATAACAAGCGGATACGCTATTAATTAAAATAAATTGCAAAACCCGTCAACAGAAAGATGAATGGAAAAGGCTTGAATAAACTATGATAAACAAAAAAAACAAAAAATATGTTATCTAAAAAGCAACGTGAACATTTTGAAATTGGAGTACTCGCCAAAAATAGGTTATAACAATCTTTGAATATATCCATTTAAGAAATAAGCAAACATACTTGTGCTTTTGATATTTGTAATTTTATTTTATACTTTGATAGCAAAGTTACACTTAAATAAATATTATAAGTAATCGTTTTAAATTCAATCGAATTAAGACTGTAGGTGTAATACAAGTTAAGGTTATCAGCTTGCTGTAAATTATAAAACAAAAAATAAGAGCGAAACACATTTTGATTTAATAATTATGATCAATCTCCTGTATTGAACCAATAAAAAATCTGAAATTTATCACAAAATTGAAGTTAATAAATAGCCATGCGGCATCTGCAAAATATTCAGTAAAATATTTCCCATAGATTGACCAACACACAATATTGGCGGACATTCATGGAGGCTCATTTATATATTCATGCATTCCTATGTAGGAGTTACCCACCACGAATCGCCACTCTGCGGGAAATAATAATTTAATTAGCCCACACACGGAGAAAAATCAAGTAATCTTTTATTTAAGATAATCAATGCTTAATTAATTAATGATACATTTACACTAAAAGTGTTTTTATGTGTAATTATCTTAGATGAAAGTATATTTAAAGACTTTTATAAAATAAAACTTGAAATATCCCAAGTTAATTTCCCTCTCTGCAAAGGGTACTGTAAAAGGGTTATGGCCTCTGAACAAAAATTTGTATGCATATCAAAAAAACCAATTATGGCAACATTTTCCTGTCCCCAATTCCTCTCTCATCCCCTTGGCCCCCCCGTTTCTGTTTTAGCCATGTACATGGCCCGGCGTATGTGGGCTCAGTGTGCGCTGTGCATTTTCAATGGGGCTCGAGCATTAACGTTCAAAAGTCAATTAGTGGTTTTTATAAATGTGATTAAATTAAGTGACAATGTTGTTTACTGTTTTCAAGCTTTTCGGTTTTTAGCTTCATTTTAATTGGGCTAACATTGCCATGCAAATGAGCGCAGGGAAAGGGGAAATGGACAGTTGGTTGGGAATCGAAGTATTGAGCCCAAATTGGGCTACAAATAATCGAAAATGTGCCTGTCCAGGGGCTTTGAGTACAACATATTGCATACATATTTTAAATGGGGATTTAGTGATTGATCCTTTTACAACTACAATAAATTCTAGTTTAGCCTGTTTAAAATGAATACAAAACAATATTCCTAGAGCTTTTATTTCACAATGTTGGTATTTATAATAACCGAAAGAATTTAAGATAATTTTGTAATTATTCTTGTTTGGTTGAGTTATAAAGTATAATTATTTGATTAAATATTTTAAAATTAGTATAAAAAAAGATGTGAAGGCAGAGAGTACTTGTAAAAAGTAAACAAAACTCTTTGTAAATTCAAATAAAATTTCGCAATTTTCACCTTTGGCATTTTTGCTGAGAGCTTCAATGAGACCTAAGGCACTTTTTTAATTTAAATAAATCCAGAAATGTATTTAAAAAATTGCTTCTCTTCTTAAGGCAAATTCCAAACGTGTTTCGTGCATCAAACTTTTGTCCGACTAAGTATTTTCCTTCGAATTTTCTTCTTTGTCCAGGGCAAGGACTGCAGGCTTTTAAGCCTTTAAGCGAACACAAAAACCATTTTCCACTCGCAACACATTTTCTGGCCGACATGGACACACACACACACCCACATGTGGCGAGGCTTTTCAACTTGTTGTCTCTTAGCATTTTTAAAATCAAAAAGCGTCACAACGTCAAAACAATTTGTCGTCATTTAAAAGTCGACATTTAAATAAGAAAATGCAAATGCGAGGGCGCCCGCGAAGGCAGTAGCAGACGGCTGGGCCGCCTCAATGTATGCAATAATATTTTTTATGCGCCCGAAAGACGCCGCATACGTTTCGTTTGCATAAAATTAAGCCCCTGACTACGGCTAGGGCCCATGTCCCGCTCCTGGTCGAGCGTGACGAACGCAGCTGTAAATATAAAGTGTCAGGGAAGGCACCACACCACACCACAGGACACACCACACTTGGCTCTGCAAAAACGTGTCTATTACAATTCAATTTGACAATAGGCGCACACAAAAGCCAGCCCGGGCAACAAACCAGCCATCCGACCGCACTAAGCCGCCGCTCAGAGTCAGAGTCCCCATCGCAAACAGGCGGCGGCACAGACCCACAACTGAGACCCACAAAAACGCGAAGGCCCAAAAGTAGACTCCCAGTACACTACCTGGGAAAAGTCTGCGGGAAAAGCTATGAGGTAAGGTGCACTTAGAAAGATCACTACACTAATGTCTTGTATTTCTATAACAATCATTTCAAAAGAACAAACCAATATCTGCTCAACGGTGACCAAAAGTTATTCAATTTTGTTCCAAGTTAAATTATTATTAAAGAATTCATCTATACTAGTGGGGGCTTTGTATTATTTAAATATATTTTTTAACAGCTACTTCACAAAAACGTTCCATTTCTAATACCCCAATAAGTGTATCCTTAGGTCGAATTCGAAGAACTCTCCTTATTCGTGGCCATTCATGCTTGTTTATTTGTATTTTGGCCATGTGTTTTTACTGCAACGGAAACGTCAAGTAAATTTTTTTTTCAGCTCTACGTATAGTTAGTTGATGAAAAAGCCGAGCAGAAAAAAAAGAAGAAAAACAAGTAAGAAAGCTACAGTCGTTTGTGAACGACTGTTATATACCATGTACCTAAATATATCGCCGCTTTTGCCTATTGCGACTTTTGCCTATTAGAGAAATGTAAACAAACTCGCTCTTTGCAAGACCACCACCATCTCATGCACTTGCGTGTGCAAGACAGAGACAGAGATAACCCCTCCTCTCTTTTTTGCGCACGGGAGTTAGTTTCTTGCGCTCATCAGTTTTGTTGTTGTTTTTTGGGATGCACCTGTTGCTAGCTGCCAAATAGATAGCACACTGATAAGTAAATAACTTTTGTGTTTTTCACCCGATCTTTACCAGATTTTCGGTATTGATACATGTTCTACATATGCATGCCTATGCACAAAAAGAAAGATATATGGTAGTATTTGCGGCTGCAAAACGTTTTTATTGATTTGCGGGGGAGTGGGAGGGAAATTTTTAAATCTGAAACAAAATTGATCTGCGTGCAAAACATTCCGACCTACATACCGAATTTGGTGACTCTAGCTCTTATAGTTGCTGAGATCTAGGCGTTTATTGATTTATTGATTTTATTG
>VNJV01001540.1:0-12925 GCA_008042635.1 Drosophila nikananu
TTACTTGGCCCAGACCAGAGCCAGAGCCAGAGTCAGAGCCAGGAAAACCCCACCAAGCCAAGCTGGTTGCCAAGAAAAAGGCGCTCGCAGCCAGAAAGCTGACTTGCTACAACGCCCTTTTTGGCCCTTTGAGACTCGCTTCGATGTCTGTGTTTACATCCAGTTTTGCATGCTCCACATCCAATATTTGTGCAACTTGGCTTTTGCCCCATGTCCTTTGCCCCGTGCCCCGGACCCTGCGCAGGCGGAGCGAGTTTTTCGTCGGGGAGATGTCTTCATTTGGGTTTTGTTTCGTTTCATTTCGTCTCCATACTTTTTCGCTTGCCAACAGCATTTGTCTTTTGACATTTGCTACTTGCACTCTCGCCGACATCATTTTTGCCGAGCCAGAAGCAGTCTGCGAATGATTCAATTTGTTGCCACTTTGTTTACAAAGCGCCACAGAATACTCCATCCCCAAATGTATTTTCTCGTCCTTGCAGAGCGGCGCTAACAAGTCAACAGCAAGGATCGGCGACGGACCCATACTGACCCTGGAGAAGCTGGAGCGCCAGCAGGCGGGCGTCTACCAGTGTACCGCCGACAATGGCGTGGGCGATCCCGTCACCGTCGACATGCGGCTGGATGTGCTGTGTAAGTATATTCAAGGAAATATTTAATAAATAGCTAAATATCCAAATGTTCGGACAGATAGGTTAAAGAAACATCAAATTATTCTTTAAGAGCGCATCTATTTACAAAAAGTAACGCCTCTTTGCCGTGTTACCTCAGTATCCTTTGTTCTCTACTGAAAAATGAAACAAGCAACTGTATTTTTATTTTAAGGATAACTAAGGTTCCACGAGCAAATAAAAAACCTGATAAAAATGCTTAAAGAATATGCATACTTAAGTTGGTGAAATGTATAATACCTTGCTTGGTATAAACTCTTAACAAAAATCCAAGGACGGCGATAAGTGTTTTAAGTCAAGCCACTCTCTCAGGACTCGTAAATCAGAGCCCAGAAGCTGCTGACGGCAGAAGGAATGCAGAAACCGCTGTGCAGATGCCAGATACGCGATACTAGATGCATGCAACAATGCGGCACCACCCATTCAATACAGACAAATGCGGGGCTGAAAACAATTTGGGGCGGGAGTAGGGAAATGCAAAGGGAAAAGAGCCGTAAGCCGAGACCAAGCGGAAGTCTTAGCAACTGTATATAAATTGATTTTTGACTGTAATCAGATTGCTTTCATGTGCTAAATTCCATCTCTCTCTCTCTCTGTCTCGTTTTCATTCTCGTTCCCGTTTTCGCTTTCATTCTGGCTGGCCGTGTCTTTGTCTTGGCCAACTCTCCATCATGCAACTCGCCATCGTGACGGATGCCCGGGTATCTGATTCCCCGTCCCGGCGCGCTGCAGATCCCCCGGATATACAAGTGGAGAAGTCGTGGATACACTCGGGCGAAGGATTCGAGGCGAAGCTCGTTTGCATTGTTTACGCTGATCCAGTCGCAACGGTTTGTTGGCTCTTTGAATGCACCGTCCCATTCGTTCCATTGTGCCCGGATAGTTTTTGTTATTTTTGGTGGATTTTTAGATTATTACGATTACGGACACGGGCGGAGAGGAGCTCCAGGAGCTATCCTGCAGCCTGCTTGCCTGGCTTATGCAAGAGAACTTTGTTTTCAGGTCACCTTTTCCTGCTTTTTTATTTCAGTTTTCAGTTATTCCGCTCTGCTCTGTTCTGTTGTATTCCTTTCTGTTTTGTTGTGTTGTGTCCTGCCTCGTTGTTCGCTCATGTTTTGTGCGATTGCCGTTGCTGGCTTGCAATTTCTCTTTCCGATTTCTTACTAAGGCAAATTAATGCCATTTTATTTGGACAACTTTCGTTTCGTTTGGGTGGGAAATGGGGCAGGAAGAAGGGGCTGCAAGTGGGTCAAATTTTGAGTTGAATTTATTACTTTCAATCCCGGCTGCCCATGTTCTTCATCATCATCATCACATCACCGACATTGACATGTATCCAAGCTAATCCCGGGCACTTGCCCCGTTTGCCATCTTCACGCTGCAGGTGTCCTGGTACCAAAACTCATTTCCGATCCAATCGACCGACAGACGACTCATGAACACCAGGGCCAACCGGCACACGCTCACCATACGCCACATCCAGCAGGAGGACTTTGGCAACTACAGGTGAGTGGATGAGTCCTGGGGAATCGGGATCGGGAAATGCAGGTGAACTTCGATTCGCCAGGAGATGGAGCCAACTTGTGGCGCACAATGAACTTTGTCGGCCAGCGTTGTTTTAGTCAATTTGGCAACTTTTGCTACAACTTATTTCACTTTTTGCCAGCCAGTTAGCAGTTCAAAGTTCCCACTTGTCTCAGTCCTGGTCCGCTGCTTTATTTGCTATACATTTGCTATATATAGTGCGGGTCCTTCGAAGGGCTCTGCGTCCGGCTTTGGGGAATTGTCTGTGCGGGGCGTGTCCCACCCGTTTTGCGGACAAACAAGTTTTCCACATCAATGTCAATCTGTCTGAAACATATTAAAGAAGCGGAAGTTTCGCCATGTTGACACAACATTTCATGCACAAAGTTTTAGCCGCCTTCCATGGAAGGAGGGGGGCTGTGGAGTCCAGAGGGGCTCCTGGCCACCTGGCAGCCACCCACAGTGAGTGGCTTTTGTGCACACGACGTGTCGACGTGTTTGGATTAGTTGAGTCGAGTTCAGTTGGCTTGCCACCAGCCAGCCAGCCATCCAACCATCCAACCATCCAACCACCCAGCCACTTGCCGGCTGCCAGATCGATGCGGGCCAACGGGGCGGATGGACGGATGGATGGCGGCGATGCCTGCCCCGGCGGGCATGGCGTATGAGTAATGTCGACAGAGTGTAATGCAAAATTAAAAGGAAATTACGTTTCTGGCCATGCAAAGTGATTGCCGGTAAAACATGACGCGACCAGAAATTAACAAGCATAAATAAATGCCGAAACCAAGAGCCAATTAAGCCAATTAACAATTTAAGGCTCGAGTTCTTTTGGGGACCATCACACGTACACGTATGTGGTGGATATGTTTATGCGCTGCATGCTAATGAGAAATCGCTTTCAGCTGCGTGGCGGACAATTCGCTGGGACGCTCCCGAAAATACATGGAACTCTCCGGCCGCCCGGGACCCGCCGAGTTCTACTCGCCCAAGTGGGGTCGCTCGCCGGACAGCTACAATCTGACCTGGAAAATCGATAGCTACCCGCCGCTGGAGGAGGTGCGTCTGCTCTACCGCCGAGTGCTGGTAAGTTCAAGAGAGGTTGCCGGTGTGGCAGGAAGAGAAACGAGAACGGGGGCGGGAAGCCATCGGGAATCCGATATGAAAGGAGTACATTCAATTAATTAATTGTGAAATATTCACAAAGCCGGATCCCGCCAGACAGGCATCTAGACAATGGGACAAGCTCCACGCTCCGTGGTTGTTATGAAGGGCAATCCGATACCTTGACGTCTCAGAAGAGTGGGTCTTATCTTCAGGAGCACGGTGCTCACTAATGAAGCACGTGATTAAAATTACATTCAGCGAGAGGTCTAAAAAATCGAGCACCGAATTTCGCACAAAAAGAAGCTCACAAAAAACTGAAAACGAAGCAATTATGAGGGAAAAAAAGAAAGGTGGGAGGCGCGGTTGGGGGAGGGTATTGTAGATAGACAAAAGTGATTTTTAATACCCAGGTAGACACATGAAAATGTCGCTTAATTGCGACTTCAGGCGGCTCGCAATCGGATGAGGCGGGGCGGTAAATTTAATGAGATTTCGCCTCACGCACACTTGGCGATGAATGTCAAACTGCAGTGGCCTGGGCCTGCGCGGGGATAATTTCTGCGTTTTTATCCTGCGCCATTGGAGTGCAATTATTGGAGGAGGACTTTCCGCCGGGGCTGGCGAACGAGTGGCCTCCGCCGCGCAGAGGAGGCTTAATTGATGTGATAGCTGTCATAACTTGATCGGGCGCTCGCAGCGGAAATCATTCGGTTTCCGCGCAAAGGACATGAAATTAATTAAGCAGCCAAAGGAAAACTGTCAATGGTGGAAGCCGGCACTTAATTTGGCTCTTCTTCGCCTTCTTCCCCTCTCTTTTTCTCCGTCCAGATGAATGATTCGTTCCAGCAGCCGGGCAGGTGGCACGACTTCATCCTCACCCCGGAGCACCGGCCGGCTTCGGAGCCGCTGACACACATCATGTCCTACACCATTAAGAATCTGCATCCTGGCGCGTACTACGAGGCGATTGTGCAGGCCAAGAATCGCTACGGCTGGAACGAGGTGAGTTTAGGACTGGGATTGGGACTCCTGGGAAATCCCATAAATCTAGTCGTGCTCGGTGCGACAGGGCGGCTACTTAATCTTGATTTTGTGCCACTTTTCCGTACTCAACCTTGCCGCCTGTCTTCTCTCACCCATCACCCCCGCAGGTCAGCGATATATTTCAATTTATCGTCGCCAACAGCAGCGCGGACATTGGCCCCGAGGACGCCGAGGTCGTGGCCAGCTCCAAGTCGCGCAGTAACAGTGGAGCAGTCGCCAGTCCGCCAGGGTCCTTGCCCCAGAGCCTGCTCCTGCACTCTGCCCTGCTGCTCGTCCTGGCCTTGAGTAATTGTCAGTTCGACAGACGCCGCCTGGGCCTGGGATAAGCGGTTAATTCCGCAGCAGAGGATCGGAAGGAGGAACAGCGACCCCAGCACTGGCCACTCCGGAGACTCCGGGGAAGCGGAAACCAACGACACGAGCTGTAAGGTACAGAAGTCAAGAGAATCAAAGTTCACAGCCAGGTCGACATTTCTTGGATTTTTTGATGATTTTACCATAAATTGTGTTCCCTTTCCGGTCCGCCGGAGAAATAACCAAAGAACAGGAGCGAATGCATCACATTAGAAGAGATTAAATTGAAATGCACGAGGAGAAGAGAGGCATACCAAAGGAATAAAGTGAAAATTGAACACATGTACATAATTTTTTAAGTGTTTGTCCACGATTAAATTAGCACACACATAAGACCGGATGACGGTTAATGGAAATTGCAATTTGAGAATGCAAATCCACTTTCCAAATCCAGCCCCAGCTGCAACCCAACCATCTCCATCCCCATCCCCATACCCACGGTAGAATAAGCCACTCGAACTAGGTCATGTAAATAAGCATTAGATATCTGAATGTGAACTGCATTTTACTTCATAAAAGGTCGGGCTTCGTGCCCGATGCAGGATGTGTATGTAAATTAAGCAAACATTATATAGTGATATTATTTAGTTTCGAGCGAAACCATAAATAACTAAATATTGAGGCAGAAAAAACCACGCAAACGGAAACCACACCGCAGGATGTTAGTATGTAAAGAATTTGCCACGTTTGCGTTCTGAATTGGCGTCGATTTCGATTCACATTTCGTTCCACTGCCATTCCTTCGATTGCAGGCGTAGTTATATTTTAGTTGTAAGCGCACCGTAACCAAAGCATAACAACGTAACAGCAACTCAATGTAATGTTTTTCGATGTAACTAGGATCTAAGCAAACATGTTGTACCACCAAAACGGGGAGCGAACGGAGCGAACGGAACTCGGCTAGTCCCCTCATTCGGAATATTAGTCGGAGTATTTGAATCTGAATTTTGCATACATATTAGCGGCACGTCCACGCGACTCGAGTGTCACCTGTAAATACATGAATATACGAATCTTATTGAGTGTTACCGAACCCAGCAGGCATTTTATCAGCTTTTGCACCCTTCCAATTGTACGGCGACCCGCGTGGGAACCGTACTGTTTCATTTAGGGCACACACAATAGAGGTCAGCGCTCACTTGTATATTTTATAGGCCGCGGACCCTCGAACTCGTATAACTCCTGTACTTAGCATGATGTCGAACGAAGCCAAAAACCGAAACCAAATGCAGAAACAAACGAATCTCAAGCAAAAGCGTTACAATTTATCTACATAAATGTGTATGTGTGTACCTTACATAGCCAGTTGACTGCGGGAGGGAGAGTCGTATGCATTATGCAGATTATACAGATACAGACAGACGCGAACCTACACACGAGTATAATTCAGATAAACCAGAAATAGCGTCATTAAAAGTGAATTCATTAATTACTAACTACATAGTACGATGCTAATTGTATGATTAATGCGCATAAGAACCCTAAACTATTCAAAATAAAATACAGCATTAGATGTAAACTAAACTATGCAAATGCGTTTCATTTCCCTAAGGGGTCTCGTTACATTCCGGAGAGCTCCTCCAGCTCGAGCCTTGAGTTGGCAATTTATGGTAAATGTGTCACTTCCTTTGTGCCGACCGGCAAACTTTCTGCAAAAAAAACATAATCATCGATGGACCAGGTCTTTCGATTTGTTGACGACTTTGCCCGGAGCCCTTCTAAACCCACTTCCAGCGCTGACCGACCGGCTGCAGGACATCGGACGTGGACATACGTGCACGGCTTAAATTATTAAAAGTTTTGCATTTCGCAAAAGTTTATGCATGAAATTTCACAGGACGCCCAAACTACTTGAGCTGCACAGGCCCAGGGCCGTGGGCAGAGGGCCGAGTGCCAGGAGTTTCATTTGGACAGGAGCGAAGAGGATGTCCGGATGCCAGTTACTGGTGGCCCGTTGTCGCTGCCCACGTCGCCATTTGCATGGTGCAGTGCGTCGGGGTGTGGGCGGGGCCCACTTGACGCCCCCTTTCGAGTTTGCAGTTGGTAACTGCAAACTTAGTGACCATTATGCATGCAAGTCTCAATATATTGCACATGAATTTTAATGAAAGCTGTGTCGTTGAACCGAGCCTGCCTGGGAAGCGGAAACGGTGAAGGGAAAATGGTGAATGGTGAATGGTAAATGGTAAAGGAAAAACGGAGGGTCGAAGGGGGGAAATATGCTAAGGATTTTTCGCAAATCATATCGCATAATTGGCGAGCCACAAGCGACTATTTCCAGCTATTTGCATTGGCTTTGGCCAGTTGGCCCCGGGACAACTTTTGGCGCATATTAATTATCTCGTTTATCATTTGAACACTTTTCTGACAGCCAGCGAGCAGTGCACTCGAAGCAATGTAAAATTAATTAAGTTGCCCCACAAGGAAACTCTTTCTCTTTTCCCGCATCCCTGCATATCGCATCCTCCTCGCTCGCCCGCTTGCCATTGGTATTCATTTCAAAAGGACTCACAGCTCGCAGAAGCAATAAGGAATCGCTGGGAGAAACTGTTAACTAACGAAAATGAAATCATAATTAATATTGGTGAAATTGGCAAAGTGCAGTGCTGCTGAGCTACGGCGCTGCGGAGCGGTACTAATACCCCCACAGTTGCGATTCCGCAGACAGGACGGCGAGGCAGTCAGTCACTCAGTCAAGGCGTCATGGCGAGCGGGATCCAAACTTTTATAATTAAAATTTTGCAGCTCGGCGGCAACGGCAGCGTTTTCTCGACTCTTTTTTCCACCCAACATTCGGCAAAGGAATAAAACGCAAGCAAATCATAAAGCTACATGGCGGCAAAAGTTTGCCGTTCAAGTGCGAATTAAATTAATTTTCAGCTGATTTGATTTCTCCAACAGTTATTGCTAAAAATGCAAGAGTTTCGGCAAAAGTTGCTGCTGGCTAATAAAAGGAATGTCCGGCGAATCAAGCCAAATTGTGCAAAGAATGCAAATAAATTAAATTTGCCTGGGCAAACAGAGGAAACTTAAGAATTCCATATATTGTCCGGAACAAAGGCAACCGCACGGCGCCAACTATGGCAACCGGGGCGATGTGTCGGAAAGGCCAGTCCTGAGAGTGCTGAGAGTCCTGCGAGCCATCCGTGTCCTGGTCCCGTCTTCAGTTGCCCGAGCAACGCACAATAATTCAATGAAATGCGTACGGACGAGTGGAGCTGCGGGGGCGGCAGCGCTGTGACCAAACAAATTTACATAATTCTTCCGGGCGGGGCAGCCTGATATTTATGGAGGAAACTTAATGGCGGTTTAAAACGTTGCAGCCGAGAGAAATCGCTGTAGGATCCCGGCTCGGCTCCTTCCACACACACATAAAGCACACAACACCCCTGCACAGGCATTATGCTAAAACAAATCTACATAATTTAGGAGTAGGCCGCCAAGAGTAGACGGCAGGACAACATCCCCTTACCCACCTCCATTCACATCCACATCCCCGCCTGTCATTGACGCACAAATCAAAAGGCAGGCTCCTTCGGAGAAAATTGTTTGCGGATGCTAAGAAAAATTTGTACATCAATCGATTTTGTTTGATTTTTTCCCAGCTCGGCCGCTGCCTTCACTTCTGCGTTGAGTTGGCCACAAGAGATTTGCATAATTCATGGCGCTGATGGCTGGTGAGGATTGCGGACCGGGACGGAATCTGAACGGCCCGGCCTGGATCCGGCGGTGAGACGGGCTGTTGCTGAGTGATTGGGAGGGGCGGAGATGTGTCTGCCTGATTGCTTTGAGTGGCTCATTTCGCACAGCCCGCTCCGGCGCTGGTGATGGTAAATTGGAAAAGTATGTCTTTGCCCACCACTCGCCTCCAACTCCAGCTCCAGCTCCTGCGCCTGCCCGAGAGCTCTCCCAAAGTCCCGACTTCCGAGGCGTATAATTTTCGCCTCGGCCTGCGTGCGGCACGTGAGTACTGTGCTCCTCCTGTATAGTTTTTTAATCAACCTGCAACATGCAAAACCAATGACAGTTCGCCTGTCTGCGTGCCGAAGAGAAAGAAATGCCACCGAAAGGCAAACAAGTTGGACCGTCAATTTCAATTTATATTCTAATGACATATTGTTCCTGCCATTTTCAATTCCGTCGCCGCGCGTGTGACATAAAGCAGAGCCAGGGCCAGAGACAGAGCCAGTGCCGACAACGAAAATGAAAACGATACCGAGCCGGTGCTGGCAGAAATTTAAAAACAATTTTCAAAACTTGCCCCAGAGATTTGTATTATGTTTAACTCATTTTCATAAAGCGCGGACAAAACCGGGAATTATAATGCGAGAATAGCAGCAGCAACAACGGCAGCTGCAGGAGCAGGAGCCCCGAACAGCCGGCCGCGACAAAGTTCAGGCAGAACAAAAGTTTATCTCGTACTTTGTTTGCATACACAAAGCCAAAGAAGGGGCGTTGCAAGGCGTGCGGCGCAGGAATCCGCGGCGGAAACGCTCCTCTGCGGTGGCTGCCAGTCCTCCAGCCCCCCAGCTCCCCAGCAGCCACCAGAACTTGGATAAAACAAAGAATCCCCCAGCTCCTCCCGCCCGGTGTCGTGCGCCGGGCGTTGAGCGATTTCTTTTCACAGAGATAAATGCCAGAAAGTTGGGACAGGCGCAGCAGCGGCAATGTTCTTAAGCACGTGGATGTACACTACTCAAAAATACTATTTAAATTAAAAAAAATATATATAAAACTAAGGACGACAGCATAAAAAACTGCTTGCACTTAGCAATTAAAGGAACATAGTAAGTTAGTTCATAGGAATAAATTATGTATTATGCAATACCTTAACTACCCGTTTTCTCCTAGTGCTTTTCCATTGCAATCTGGTGTCGCTCCGGTGGCTGCAGCTTGGAGAAAGTGCGGCTCATCCTGGCTGGATTCCTGCCTCCGGTTTCGTTTTAAAGCCTCACCGGCTCCCGGACTCGGAAGGGCCTTAAGTCGGCCATGTAAAATAATTTACTGCGCTGCATTGCAAATGACATTGACTTTTCGCCTCTGCAGTTTTTCATATTTCGTGCGGCGTTTGCGTTCGCGTTTTGCGTACCGCGTCACGCTCGCTTCCGCGAGGTTGCCTGTGTGGTGCACATTTCGATGTGGCTTGCATGCCGTCCGCTGGCCAGCGACCCAGCGGTGGGCCGATTGACCAATGGTTTCTTATCAGGCGAGAACATGTTTCCATGGAATTTCATTAGGCTTCACCTCGTCCGCCTCCACCCGAGTCCTAATGGTGGGTTGTTGGCCTTTTCTTTTTATTACCCAGCCGCTGGTTGTCGCCCTGGCCGCGTTGGCTAATGGCGTTAGTTCGTTAGCCAAGCGATAAGATTGGGCTAGGGAGGGAGTGGGGCAGCCCGCTCCCAATCAGCGGTGTTTGTTGCAGGAAGCTCTTTAATTATGAAAGGGCAACAATGTACATATTTTGGCTGGACTATCTGCTGAGGGGCTGGAACACGGCATTAAGAACTAAATATTCTGAGGGTGCACTATCAGATTCACACTATTATTTTGCCAGCCCAGTAGCTGCGACAATACTTGTCAGAAAATTTCGCTTCTTTTACACCTTTTGTAAAGCGTTCTCAAAATTTAAGGTACATGTATATAAAGTATATAAAGTAAATTTTGAAAATTTTATAAACCAGAAGTCGTAAGTGGGCATAATGGGCAACATCTGTAAAGCGCAAACAATTTCACTGGATGCCATCACCGCCTACAATAACTTCCTGTGCAACTACGGCCTGCTCCACGCGGAGATGCTTCCGAACGATGCCATCCAATGTGCGACCCGTTTGTGGTGTAGCTTCACTCCGGAGCAGCAGATGAGCTACGCCCTGATGGTGAGTGAGAAATAAAATAAAATAAATCAATATACCGCACAAAAGTGTAATTTTACTTAATATATTGATCCACCCTTGCATTAATTACAGAATCCCTACCAGCCAAACAGTTTTGAGTATGAAAGGCTTTCCGAATATGACAGGCGACCATGCGCAGTTGCCTTACCCAAGTGCAAGCTCAAGGCCAAGACGCCTGCCAAGTGTCGAGCTAAGAAAAGGCCAACTCCAGCAGCGAAAAGGGGAAGCCAGATGAGCCAAACCAAGAAGCGAATGAGAGCCTATAAAGGGACCAAGTCGAAGGCAAAAACGGGCAAGGAACCCCCCAAAACAGGGTTCCAAGTGTTCCATAAGAAACTCCGGGAAAAATACAGCAAAATCCCCGAAAAAGAAATAGTGAAGAAGGCCGCCAGAGCTTGGTGCAACATGAACCAGCGACAGCGCGAAATCTTCCTCCTGTGAGTGGATCATGTCTCTCGGCCCCCGACTGGCGACTCGGACGCCGCTCAATCAATGCTCCGGGCACGACCGCCGGTCACGAGAGAATCCACTTTGGAATCAAGCTTAGCCAAGCGGTTACACAATCGCCGCCAGTTCCGCGCCCCGAACACATGTACTTCGGCACGCAAGGGGCAGCACGGAAGTCCTACAGCAGAGAACCGCCGAGCCCGAGCAACAGTCGCCGGTGGAAAACAAACGGAGCCAGAAACAGAGCCACAATCATTCACATTTAAATTAACATTTCCCGCCACCGATTATCCTAATTGGGAGCTGGCCTTAGCCTAGTCGCTAGTCGTCCTGGTCACAGATGTGGAGCACTCGGTGCTCGGCACTCAACATTTCTCTGGCGCATTCACTCGGGTGACGGCACGCGAGTCTGTTGAAAAATGGATTTAATGCGACGCAAAGCAAGCGAGGCCTCATAAAAATAAAATGGAAATTAATCTTATTAGCATTTCGTACAAATAGCAAAGCATTACCTCGCGTATGGCGGCAATTTGTAATGCCGCAAGGCCGGAAGGAGGTCTGCAAATACTGAGGGCGGCGGGGCGGACATGCGAGCATTTCGTTTCGGGGACCACGCCAAAAAGTGATTGCATAATTACAGTGGCTGCAGCTAGATTTCTCTCAGGATAGCATCCCGAAAGGAAAATTAAAACTAACGACAAGTGCCGCAGGAAGACAGACCGACTCAATTAGGCCCCCGCCTCCGGCCCAAAGTTCTTTTTTGGTCAAAACACGAGGTCAGCTTGGGCCATTTTCTCCCAGAGGTTCGTGTTTTACTATTGCGACTTTATTGCAACAAAATGGTATTTTAAGTGCAAGCTATAAAAATGATTTATTGGGATAGAGAACCGCCGAAGTCTGGGGCATGTAAAAATCTACCATCCCGTTTGGGACTTAATCGACTGCCTTGACCACCATAAGCACGGTGGTGAATGGTAGTATAAAGTGCATTTTATTTTGTTTGATTTTTATATGTTTGCTTGGTTTCCTTTAGTACCAAATCGAAATACCTTATACCTTATTTGCTTATTTTTAAAGAAGGAAGAGAGGTTAAATGCGGAGATAAACCCGATGTGGGATAACTGACTCACAAAAGAATATATTGTAAACTAGAAAGAAACCCAACTTCAATACGCCAAAGTTTGTATGCCCTTACAGTTTGCAATGAGATCATAAAGATAAAATTTAAAATGGAAATGGGATATAATTGTAACAATGTGTTGTTGCTGCAGATCCCAAGGTCGAAAATGTCCCTTCACTGCGTTGTAAACTTCTGACTAAAATTATAATACACTGCAAGTGTATTAAAGGAAAGATTGTATTATAAGAATAAAAAATATAGTACAAACTAATCCAGCCCAAGCCGAATATAGCAAACTTAGGAACAAAAGTTGGCTAAAATCCCTCGCTGTAAGACTGAGTTTCCTGGCTCTGCCTAAGAGGCTAAAATGTTGGATTTATTTATTTAGTTAGTCTTACCTTCGTTCTTAGCGCATGCAAAATACTTAACAGGCTGAAACTTATTCCGTGTTCGACTCCCCCCATTAAGTACATCAATACTCACTCAGCCTGAATTATATAGTCAGCCTGAATTATTTACTTTGCCTGCGGGGAACTTGAAAGCCCCGACGATATTCATTAAGAGCGCTAGCCCTGAAACAACCTACTTTGGGAAAATTTTTAAGTGCAGGCTGCACAAGAAAGGAGGCTGCACAAAGTTGAGGAAAAGGAAAAACTATGCCAAATGTGCAAAATGAAAACTTTTAGGCAAACAAAGCTGGCGAGTGGGCGGCGAGGCGGTAATGTCAAATGTGGGTTAATATGATTTATGGAAATTTGCCAGCT
>VNJV01001545.1:0-24361 GCA_008042635.1 Drosophila nikananu
GCATACAGCAACTTACCGGATGGGGTGCTAAGCCCCAGGACACGTCCTGCATTTATCCAGGGCTCCTGGATGAACGCTATGTCCATTGTAGCGAACCTCTCGCAAAGTACATCAGACGCGGCCTTTGCGTGGTGGAGGTTCGCTTGGAGACATCGGAGGTGTCTCCTGGTGTTGCGGGGAGTGGGGAGAGGGGAAGAGGACATTCGTCCGCCCTCTTGCGGCCCCTGGCCGCCATCTTCCGGCCGCGGTTAGTGCCTAGAAGGGCCTCCTCCTCCTGCGTGCGTCTCGCACCCTTGGGTACTCGCCCGGTGCCTCGAGTGGTGCGCCCGGTTCCGCGCGTGATGCGCCCATGCAGTGGGGGTCGCAGGAACTTCCGCAGTGCTGCGGGCTCCTGGGTCGTCGCGGTGCCCTGTGGTGTCGCAGCATCCATAGCAGGAGCACTGGCAGTAGAGCAGGTGGGCTTCTCCGCTGCGGGAACGGGAGCCACTGCATGCGTGTCGGCCTTTGGCTTAAGAATAGCCGTGCCAAACGCGAAATTGAGTCGATGCCTCATTTCGCGGTGGAAGATATTCGGCAGGGAGTATCGCCATTTTCGACGATCTGGCAACGTCCCTGTAGGAGGGCATGACACCGACTTGTGGTGACTGCTCCTGCGTCTGCTGCCCAGCCACAGCTACGGCTGCGGCTGTGGAGGCT
Organism: Drosophila nikananu; assembly: GCA_008042635.1. Classification (NCBI taxonomy): domain Eukaryota; kingdom Metazoa; phylum Arthropoda; class Insecta; order Diptera; family Drosophilidae; genus Drosophila; species Drosophila nikananu. Next base: position 697 of record VNJV01001545.1, read on the forward strand.
ACTGGAGCCTCCTTGGCAGGCGGTGCAGTTGCAAGACCACTCTTCGTCAAGGCACTGGGTGCCGCTGTTTTGTTCATGGCCCTCTTGGTCGACACCTCTTCTAGGGTTGTGTTGGCCAATCTTACCCTCTTCTTGGCCACGCCACTCTTGCTGTGCTCTACCTTGGGAGGGTCCATAGGCTTTTGAGCGAGCCTTTTGGCCTCCTCCAAGAGAATGTCGTTCGCAAGGTGTCTGTTCAACCTTTTCCTTGCGGCGCCCGATAGAACGATCCGCTTAGGTTTTTCAACATTGGGAGGCGAGAAGGCTTCTTCCACTTCCTTGATGATGGTGTCGGTGCCAGAGCCTTGTGAATATATGTCCACGGCTTCTTCGGGCTCCCGAGTGGGTTCGATGTTCATCGATTTGGGGCTGCTAGGGCCCCCTCTCCTATCTAAATCCACCATATTTAGTCTAGAGCAGGGGCACCTCAAGCAGGATGTGGTTCTTCACCACGTATGGTCGGTCTTTAGTAGTCGGCAAGTGACTGCCAACTACCACTAGCTGAGTCGGATCGACGCGGCGATAGGCACACGCTTCACTGACACAACCTTAGGACCACAACCTTCAGGATATTTTTATTATTAGATGATCAACAACCGCCAATCTTTGGTCTGTCTAAGATAAGACCCATTTTTCTCCTAAACTCTATTTGAAGCATTCTTTTGCGTGTTAACAGCTCTTTTTTATGAGTTGGATGCCTGATTTGCCACATTTTAATCTCCAAGCGTGAGTTGAAGACTGTGCTCTATGCTGATTTTATTTGGATTAATAATCTACATTGGTGTCTTTCATAGTGAACCACTTTTGAAAAATTGCTTTGTATGATACAGAGCATTGGAAACAATCGCCTATGGCAAATTGAAAAGTACGTAAATTAAAAATAATAATAACAAATAAAAACATAGACCAATTTGTGACCGTCTAATTTGTTTGATTTTGTTGAATTCTTTTATTATATTTATTAAGTTTATCATTCAGTTTATTATTAAATTTCACAATTATGTATTATTCTTGTGGGAACCGGTGCGAGACGAAGATTATCGCAACTCACTCTCTCCCCATTAATCTAACATAAGCAGAGAGACGAGCGATCGGGCTGGAGAGAGAGAGCAGTCGATCAAATGTTGTGAATGCGAGCACACGCATTAAGATAACCATTGTAAACTATAATAAAACCAACTGTGTAATAAGTGAATTGAAAGGAAAACTAAACTACTGAATTATTACAATTCTAAACTCTGTTCGTTTCTAATTTCTGCTTCACTGATTTCTTGTCTCGCTTTTCTTATTGTCTCTTCTTTACACGTCTTTCGTTTTTCAATGTTTCTAACGAAGTAATCTGCTGCTCACAGGCCGCTCTCTTTCAAACCCCGATTCTGGCATTCCCTCTTTTTGAGAGCGTAACTGACCAAAGTGACCAGAGCACACTTATCTTAATTGGCCTGCAACAATACATTCAATAAGCATGCGACATTTACTACAACTATTATTAATATTAATACTAATATTACGACGCTGCAGCGCGCTTGGCAGATTTTGGCAGCTCATTCTTTTTGTATAAAATGCATTATTATTAAGCTATTATAAACAATAAATATGCCCATCGGAATCGATCGACTTAACAACTAAAAGCTTATTGAAAGTACAAAACGAAAAAAACACACTCACACTCCCCGGTGCTCCTCCGGGAAGGCGGAAAAACTGCCAAACCTAGGACGGTACCGGTTTGTGAGTGTGCGGGAAAGTAAACTGAACGCCAGGCCTTACATACCTGTGAGGAACGGAAGCCTCGGACTGCGGTCCGTCCTCTAGAGTTTCCGGACGATGGCCAAGCTTTATGGGCAAGGGTGACTGGGGGGGATCTCTCTCAGGGGGGCTTTCTTCCCGCTTTCTCTTCTTTCGCGCTGGTAAAAGTCTCTTAACAAGGTGGCGACTCACACGAAGTGGCAAATCACGCAGCCTGATCTCCAAGTCAGCTGGCCGACCAGTGCTCGGAAAGACGTAATCTCGTAAGATTACATCTTCCGTAACCCTGAAGCTGCCAATTGTAAGCTTCAGTGGGCGCTTGCCCGACAGGGAGCGCTGGAGTCGTATATGAGTAGGCTGACCACAGCTGCTCGCTACGATACGCACGCATGGATAGGCAGCGACTACAGTAGCATACTGTTTCGGGCTGCTGCTCCGATCCTGTGGCAAGGAGGCAAGTTTGGGACCTGAAACCCCCTTCCAGCACTCCGGCGGCCTACGAGGTGGTAAAGGTCACGGAACAGACCAACTGCCATCCCTTCCGCCAAGCGGCACGCCATAAAACGGGGCTCTGGCGACCGAGACGGGGCGGTATAACCCATATCGGTCAAGTCGGGGAGAAACCCTCGGCCTCCGTTGGAAGCCCCGCATTGTGCACCTCATGCCACGATCGCTACGCTCAGCGTCTGTCCCACATTGGGCGGCCGAGCGGTCTGCGTCTGTGCCACAGTGGCCGGCAGATCCAGTTAGCGATGTCTCCCAAAAATCCACACCGCGTCTGCGCCATAATGGCCGGCGGTTTGGTCTGCGTCTGCACCGTATCGGTCGGCAGTTTGCTTAACCTGGCGGAAGGTATAAAACGCAACCCGGCAGCAGGGTAAATAGCTGCTCAAGATAAAGGAATGTCAAGTAATAACAATATTACTCCAGGTGGCAGCCACAAATGTGGAAATCCACCCGCGGTAGATGCCGCGGCAAGGGCACGGATTCTGGAGGCCCTAACTACCATTCCCAATCCAACAACGACGCAGGCGGCCCACTCGGCCGACGTCTCTTCGAATGCTACGAGTGTCGAAGACGAGCTAAGAGCCTTCCAGAAGGGTTCCAGGCTGATGCGAAGCCCGCCAGGAGGCGCTCCGAACCCCCCTGTACTGGAAAAATCCCATACCATAGCCACCCCAGTGGCGAAGCGCAGTAGGAATTCACCGAGTCCGCCCGGTCAGGCACAGCCTACCAAACGGGCCAAAGCCCAGCCACAACTAATGGAGATGGGGGCCACCCTCGACGACCTACTCACCAAGGTCAAAGAGCAGAAAGTCCGCAGCATCAACCAGGGGATGAAGATCGCGTTCGCTAGGCTGAAGGAGCTCCAGGAGGAGCTGTTGCGTGAACCGGAGGAAAGACGGTCCGTCAGGTTGGTAGCCGTCGCAGCGAACCAGGGCAGCCAGACAACCCAAGCCTGGAACCCTCCGAGCTTGAATAAAGCGGTTCAGACTTCCCAGGACGGCAAGATTCAGCCGTCTGCACCCAACGAAGAAGCCGCTCCTAACCGTCGCACTGCTAGCAGCGACCAAAACGGTAACCCAAGGAGCAATACTGGCGCCGGCATTAGAGGCAGAAGCAAGACGCTGGAGGAGAGGTCTCGTCGTGACAAACCCAAGACGAGGAAGAGGGATAGGCGCAAAAGAACAAGGAACGAGACGCTAATCATTAGCCCTCCTCCCGAGCAGTCGTACAGCGCGGTGCTCAGTATGGTCACGCGGGCACAGGACGCGAGTATAGCGGAAATCGGCGACAGCATCGCTAAGGTGAGGAAGACGGCTAAAGGCGAACTTCTGCTTGAGCTGAAGCGCTCCCCACATGTGGCTGCCAGCGGCATAAGCGAGAGAATCGGCAGCGTCCTGGGCGTAGGAGCCTCGATTCGAGCAGTGACTCCGCAGGCGACATTCGTCATCCGGGACTTGGATGAGCTAGTCTCTAAGGAGGAGCTGGAGGAAGCGCTGACCAAGCAAGCGGACCTCCCGCTGAACTCAAGGTGCAAGTGAAGGTAGTCCGACCCCTTTCCAGCGGTTGCCAGGTCGCAACCATCTCGGTCCCGGCCGGCGCAGCACCAGCGCTCAAAAAGCTTGGAAAGGTGAAGGTCGGTTGGACTCTCTGCCGGGTGAAGGAGATCGAGCCCAGACTCAAGTGCTTCAGGTGCCTGGAAGCCGGCCACATCGCCAGCAGATGTCGCAGCGCCACGGACAGAAGTCACACGTGTTTCAGATGCGGTCAAGACGGACACAAAGCGGCCTCTTGTCAAAACCGCCCGCGATGCTTCAGATGCGCTGAAGCCAACAGAAGGGATGCAAACCACCAGGCCGGTAGCCGTTACTGCCCCCTGGAGTCGGCGTCCAATACTGGTCCTAAGCATAGATGAAAGTGGTTCAACTTAACCTGAACCACTGCGTGTCAGCACAAGACCTGCTGTCACAAACGGTCCGAGAATGCGAGGCCGACCTCGCAATCCTAAGCGAACCATACAGGACTGGACAAAGCCCCAACTGGGCTAAGGACGGCTGCGAAAAGGCCGCTCCCACGCTGCTGTCAGATGTCCTTTCGGACAGAGGGTTCGTGTTTTAATTTTAATTTTTTAATTAATTTTAAATAATTAAAATCGGGCCTTCCTTTTGAACGTTTGAACACTTTGAAATTCACTTTTGTTGTGACAAAAAGCAATCTTAAGAAAAAACGGGGTTTAACATAAACATATTTTGACAATTTAGAGACAATTTGGTTACTTTTCGCACATTTTTAGCGAATTTTTTTTTTTTTGGCCTATGGGCGCAACCACTGTGCGCTGAGTTGAAAGTATCTTTTGCTTCGGAAATTCGGGGTGGCAGATTGGGGCAGCCGATCTCTTTTGAATATGACAAGATACATATTCAAGAACAACACCTCATACGCCAAACCAATAATAAAGCGTAATAACATTTTTGACATTCCATCAAAATTGAAAAATGGGTGAAAAATTAGTACTTTGGTAAAACAGTTATGCCTGCACGTGAAAAAGATATTAGAATTTCATTCTACCTTGGTGTTGCCGGGATTTGATGTCCCTTTCGATAGAGACCATAACCATGCCGGTCGGTTACATATTTTACTTAAAAATCGACCGCAAAGTCAGAATTTTTCTAAAAAACGAACTCCTTTTTTTGCAACCAAAAAAAGTTTAACTTTGAACACTTGTAACTTCTAAGATACTGGACCGATTTGAATAAGTTTTTGGATTCAACCCTTTTGAACTATTACCTGTCGAATGCAATAACAATCAAATAGTGCCATAGTGCGACGCACTATTGACGGAAAGATACAGATACGTTGCAAAAATCAACTTTTAGCTGAAAACGGATCGTAAAATTTGTTATTGCGTCGCACAGTGGCAGTTTAGATACTTTTGGGTTGCAAAAATCATAGCTCGTGAACCAGTTGAGATATTTTCATAGATTTTGTTTTAAATGAAAGGTAATTTTAGTACCTTTCGATTGAGTGATCATAGTATATGGTGTGATAAATAGTACATTTTATACTCGAAAATTAATGTTTTTTGAGGCAGTTTTCTTAATTTTTTTCCAATTTTGAAATATATTTTTCGTTTTTTTTTCTCTGAAAATGCTAATATGGTGCATATTTAATGTTTTAAAAACAATATAAACATATATTTTAAAGAATAAAAAAATTTTTTTTTTATAATTCGAATTTCTTCATTTTTCATCAATTTTTAATCATTTATGCACTTTTTGTTCAAAGTAATCAATTAATTTTACATCATTTAATATTTTTGAAGAATATTTAATCATTATACATTCATTTCAAGTCATTAAGTGTCCTTACAAAGTCAGGAATTGAAAAACAAGTCGCAAATACAGGAAAAAATGAATGCCCGCCATACAATTTCGTACTGCGCTTGTAGCAGAATTTGCTTGAAGCCGCGCGTTTTTTACGCTGAGTTGAAAGTATCTTTTGCCTTGGAATTTCTTAGGGGCAGATTGGGGCAGCCGATCTCTTTTGAATATGATAAAGGACATATTCAGGTACAACACCTCATACGCCAAACCCATAAGTCGGCGTAAGTTCGATTTTTTTTTCCTTCAAAGTTGGAAAATAGGTGAAAATTAGTATCTCGGTAAAACAGGTATGCCTGCATGTGCAACAAATATTATAATTTCATTCTACATTGGTTTTGACGAAATTTGATGGCCCTTTTGATAAAGACCATAACCATGCAGGTCGGTTACATGTTTTACCTAAAAATCGACCTCAAAGTCTTAATTTGTTATAAAAAACTGCCGCTTTTTTGCAACCCAAAAAAGGTTCAACTTTGAACATGTGTAACTTCTTTAATAATTAACCGATTTGAATAATTTTTTGGATTCAACCCCTTTGAACTATTACCTGTCGAATGCAATAACAATAACACGATCCGTTGTCATCAAAAAGTTGATTTTTGCAACGTATCGGTATCTTTCCGGCCATAGTGCGTCGTCCAGTTGGCCCTTTTATCTTTCTGCGCCTGCGGCGTTCGTTTGTTGTGTTCAGCACAAATATCAAGTCATCCACAAGAATATTCGTTGGGTCGTCGTTCAATAAGAGTAGCAGGAGTAGCCATATTTTTTTTTCTAGGAACTTCGATGTTTAGCTTACATAGAACTCCTATTATTATAGCAAGCTTGACCTTTTATAACCGGAAAAACTTTGTGAAAGAGTATACAACTGATAAGAAGTGCTTGTATCTTGTATCTGCCAGTATCTCAAGTTAGGCTGGGCGTCGCACTATGGGGCAAAAGATACAGATACTATACAAAAATTCCAATTTTTGATGACAACAGATCGTCGTGTTATTGCATTCGACAGGTAATAGTTCAAAAGGGTTGAATCCAAAAAAAATATTCAAATCGGTTCAGTATTTTAGAAGTTACACGGGTTCAAAGTTGAAACTTTTTTGGGTTGCATAAAAAGCATGTCGTTTTTAAGGAAAAATCCGACTTTGCGGTCGATTTTTAGGTAAAATATGTAACCGACCGGCATGGTTACGGTCTCTATCGAAAGGGTCTTCAAATCCCGGTAAAACCAAGGTAGAATGAAATTGTAATATTTTTTGCACGTGGAGGATTACCTGTTTTACCGAAGCACTAATTTTCACCTATTTTGCAACTTTGATGGAATGTCAAAAATGGGATTTTGTTTGATTTTGCCTTTGGCGTATGAGACGTTGTTCTTGAATATGTTCTTTATCATATTAAAAAAAAACGTCTGCCCGAATCTGCCTGTCCGGATTTCCGAAGCAAAAGATAGTTTCAACTCAGCGTAAAAAGCGCGCGGCTTCGAGCAAATTTTGCTACAAGCGCAGTACGAAATTGTATGGCGGGCATTCATTTTTTCCTGTATTGGCGGATTGTTTTTCAATTCCTGACATTGTAAGGACACTTAATGACTTCAAATGATTAAATATTTTTCAAAAATATTAAATGATGTAAAATTGAATGATTATTTTGAACAAGAAGTGAATAATTGACTGAAAGTTGATCAAAAATTAAGAAATTTGAATTATAAAAAAAAATTTTTTTTTTATTCTTTAAAGTATATGTTAATTTTGTTTTTAAAACTTTAAATATGCACCGTATTAGCATTTTCAGTGAAAACAAACCAAATGTATTGTTCGAAATTGGATAAAAATTGAGAAAACTGCTTTAAAAAACATGAATTTTCGGGTATAAAATCTACTATTTATCACACCATATGACCACTCAATCGAAAGGTACTAATACTAGGTTAGGTTAGGTTAGGGCGGTGACGGCCGGCTCAGGGAGAGCCTAGCCGACCACTTGAGCCTGAAGAGGCTCCTTGTGATGCCGCATAGGCTTAGGTCTCCCGTCCGCTACAGGTTCTCATGGGCCGATGACCAATCCTAAGTTAGAGAGGACCAACCCGATCCTTGGACGAAACGGGTTATTTGCCTCGGTGATGTCTCGCTTAGCTCGGCGAGATCCGCAAGGGTGGAAGAGCCCAGGTACTGCAGTCTTCGTCTGCTTACGGCTGGACAGTGGCAGAGTAGGTAAAAAACGGTCTCCTCCTCCTCCTCATCCCTACAGCTTCTACAAAAGTCGTTATGGTGCACCGACAGCCTGGAAGCATGCGTTCCAAGTAGCCAGTGACCAGTAAGAGCCCTAACGGCAAGGGCGCAGCCTTCCCTGCTTAACGACAATAGCTCCTTGGAGCGTTTCGCTTATCGGCGTGGCCAGATCATTCTAGCGTGGCGGCAGGTGATTAGGTTTTCCCATTTCCTGTCCGCGAGGAGATGGAAGTGTTCCCTAAGAAGTAATCTGCGAGTGGCCATGGGCATGTCAACTAGCTTCCTCTCCGGCTGAAGAGGGAAGGTTGTACCCTGCCGGGCCAGCTCATCGGCAGCACAGTTGCCCTTGATGTCCCTATGTCCTGGGACCCAGATGAGGTGGAGGTCGTACTGCTCCGCCATCTCGTGAAGAGATCTGCGGCAGTCGTTGATGGTCTTCGAGTTAGAAGACATAGATTCGAGTGACTTCAGAGCAGCCAGTCAGAGAAAATGCATACGGGAGCTCTGACCCTAGTCGGGGGGAGCTGATCAAGGGCTTCTTTGATGGCGTAAACTTCCGCCTGAAAGACGCTACAGTGGTCGGGTAGCCTAAAAGAGAGGTTTAATCCCAGGTGCTCAGAGTAAATACCTCCTCCTACCCGGCCGTCCAATTTTGAGCCATCCGTGTAAGTGTGAAGGGACCCTGGGGGTCCAGGGAGTCCTAGGTTCCAATCCGTTCTGACGGGGATGTAAACCTGGAAGAGTGTGATAGGGTGTTCTACGGGGACACAGTAGTCAGTGTCTCCCTCAGTGAGGTGTGGAGCAGAGCCGAGGTTCGTATGTCCGAGACTCGATCTTCTCCACAGGCCCGCGCCCTTCAGCCTTAGTGCCGAGAGTGACGCGGTCATCTCTCCCATTGTTTCAATTGGGAGGATGTCCAGGAGAACGTCCAAGGCGTCTCCCGGAGTTGTGCGCTGGCCGCCTGTCATACAGATCTCAGCCATGCGTTGTATTTTTCTTAACTTGCCCAGGAGTATCGGGCGAATGATAGCCGTGTACAGCCAGCAGACTATTTTTGGGGTCATTCCCCATTTTAGCCCGATAGCCTTGCGGCAGGTGTATAGCGCGATTGTGGCCTTTTTGGCCCTCTCGTCTGTGTTAAGGCCCCAGTCTAGTTTTTTGTCCAGGATTAGACCTAGATATTTGGCCTGATTTTTAAGAGGGAGAGGTATCCCACAAAGCTTAGGGGGTACCACTTTGGGGATTTTGTATTTCCTTGTAAAAAGGACCTGTTCGGTCTTCGCTGGGTTTACTCCCAGTCCGCACCTGGCAGTCCAATCCGCCAGGAACCGAAGACTGTTGCTCATCCTGTCACAAAGGGTTTGCGGGAATTTTCCCGTAAATGCCAAGGCAACATCATCCGCGTAGGCCACAACTCGACAGCCACCCTCCTCTATGCCCTGGAGCAGTTCGTTGACTGCCACATTCCATAAGAGAGGGGAGACGACTCCGCCCTGGGGTGTGCCCCTATTGACTTGTCTGGAGATGGTTGACCCCCCCAGTGTTGCCTCCACCGTTTTGCTGCGCAAGATCCGGTCTATGAGACCCACCGAGTGTTGATCAATCCCCAGCTTGGTCAGTGCTGTCGTAATTGAGCCTGGAAGGATGTTGTTGAAAGCGCCCTCTATGTCCAAGAAGGCGACTAGTGTGAACTCCTTTTCGTGGAGCGATTTTTCTATAAAAGTGGTAAGCGAATGGAGTGCTGTCTCTGTTGATCTGCCCCTCCTATACGCATGTTCTGATCCTGATAAGGATGAGTGGGGAATGTTAGTTCTGAGGTGCAGACTGATGAGTCTCTCCAGCGTCTTGAGTAGACACGAGAAGAGGCTTATCGGCCTGTAATTTTTAGGCGTGCAATGCGATGGCTTGCCTGCCTTGGGGTTGAAAACAACTTTTGAACGGAGCCATCCATTTGGAATGACCCCTGTGTCAAGGATGATCGAAAAGATCAGTCGAAGCCAGGGCGTGGATAGCTCGGCTCCGTAGCTAAGCTGCGCAAGTATGATGCCGTCCACCGCTGGGTATTTATATGGGCTGAAGCTGTTAATTGTCATTTAATGTTCCTATCGGTAAGGAGGTATGCCATTTCAGACGGACCCCGCCGAGTCGGGGGGTTAGGTGGGCTATTCTGGAAAGAGCTAGCGGGGAAGTGGGCATCTAAAAGAACCCCGAGGGTTTCCTCACTGAAGGTCGTCCAGCTGTCATCAGGACGTTTGACGAAGCCCAGGTTGGAGGGCGTCGTCCAAAGGACCTTCCGCAGCCTAGACGCCTCAGAGTAGTCCTGGATTCCCTTATTTTGGCCTTTTTTAGTTCCCTGTTGTATAGGGACTGCTACAAGCAACGGTAAAAGTCTCAACGAGACGCTCCATCCCCTCCGAACAGAAGTCCGAGTGGGTTTGGGCTGGAGGGCGTTTAAGAATCTTACTCAGCTCTGCTCTATACCTATCGAAGCTCAGCATAAATTGGATATAACTATGGTCGGAGAATGAGTGCTTCTCCAGCACCCTCCAGGACTTCATGGTATCCCTTAGGGATTCAGAAAAAAGGGGTGATATCTAAGACCTCCCTACGATTCTTGGTGAAAAAAGTGGGTTCGTTCCCCGAGCTTCCCACCATCAAGTTGGATGCAAGGATGAAATCAAAAAGAGACTCACCCCTGTCGTTGGTGTCAGTGCTGCCCCACTGATGGTGATGGGCGTTGGCGTCGCACCCGACGATTAGGCCAAGGTCCAGCCTCCTGTCCTCGGTGACTATCCTCAGGGTTGGGGGGGGGGGGGGGGGCNCTCAGGGTTGGAGGGATGGGGTCCTGGTCGTGCCCCAGGTATGCTGAGCATATCCGGAGGGACCCGTTTGGTCCCTCTAGACATGCGGTTATAATGTCTTCATTGCTGAAATTGGGAAGCATAAAGATCGTTAAATCTTTCCTAGCGAGTATGCAGGCTCGCGATTTACCTGCTGTAGGGGCTGCGTACAGCCTATAGTCGGTTGCCCTCAGCCCTAGGATTGTGTCGCCACAGATCCAGGGCTCCTGGATGTGGACAGCGTCGATACCACCTTCCGCCAGGTGGAGGTTTATTTGCAGGAACGTCAAGGACATTCTGCGTCTTAACCTCCACCACAGTGATGTCGGCGTCCGAGGTCGGCTCGTCCAGCCCTTACTCCTCCTCGGTCCAGCCCCTCGCGAGCTCGCTCTCCTCCGAGACATAAACCTCGAGGATGTCCTCTTCATCGGACAACACCTCGGGTGCCTCCTCGATGCGAGGTCCCTCCACGTCCGGGTCCACCTCTATTTCCTTCTTCGCGTCGGCTTTGTAGACGCGGACAGCCACGCTTTCAAAGCCGTACCGGAGAACTCCCCCGTTCTTCTTCAGCACCTCGGTTGTCCCCTTATTAAGAGGCAAGACTACCTGGCGCCTCGGACCAACGGCCTCCTCAACCTTGGCAACACGCCAGTCAGAGGAGGGAAAGTCGGGATTGCTCAGCTGCAGTAGCTTGAGAATCTTCTCCGGTTCCGCGGGTTTGTGTGAGAGCCACGCCCTGGCTCTAGGCTTGCTGGGGATCCTGTCCCAGTCCACCGCAGCGAGCTTCGCGCCTGGGTATACTTCACCCAATCCCGCGATCGCTCTCTTGTAGAAGGTGACGGAATTCGCGTCTTCGCACGCGATCACCTTCACGCCTCCTTGATGCCAACCGGCATCCTCACAGCGGGGCAGTGCCCCACCTGATGCCAACAGTTCCTCCACGAACCTGTTGTGCAGTTCCCCAACGATCCATCGCCACTGGTCCCTCGGGATATGTCCGTCACTGGAGCCCTCGTCCACCACTCCAATCAGGATGTTACCCTTGGTAACCTCGGCGAAGGACCGCTGAGGCTGCACCCTGGAACGCTTCGGCTGCGGAGGTTGGGCCTCCGAGGACCGCTGGCGTTTAGTGACGCTCCTGCCCGCGACTGCGTTGGCTTGCTGGGCGTTGGGGGCAGCTGCCCTTCCCGCCTTGACAGGCTGGAAGTCCGGCAGTACGCCTTTCGCCCATTTGATGGCCGAAAGGATGAAGGCCGCTCGTCTCCGCTCGTTGTACAGCGTCTTCTTCTTCCTTTGCTGCTGCTGGGCCGCGCCTCTTGGGTTAGGTTTACCTCCGGAGCCAACCGCGGTCACGTCGAGGGACTTGCCCCCGATCATGCCACTTGGCGGGCCCATTGGCTCACTCTTCCCAGTAACACTGGCCCCCGGATAAAGGCGCTCCGAGGAGCTCTCCTCTTCCTTTTTAAGCACTCGACCGCTTAGCGTCTTCGAGTTCTCTTTGAGGGGGTTGTCCCCTTCCGCCCTTGAGGTTTGGCGGTCAGGTGACCGCCGGTTTTGATTTTTATTAGTCTTGTTCATTTTTGTTCCGAAGAGTATGCTGGGATGGGGATGGTCCACCACGGTAGAGCCCGCATACCGTGGTAAGCCTAGTTTAAACTGATGGGTCGGCCGGTCCACCAGAGTTCGCATACTAGTGTCCAAGCACCCCCCGGACACGCATCCCTCGGCATATGCTGTTCCACCTTGGTTTGGGGTGATTTTTTGGGCAGGAGTTTTCTTCTCCCCGCCCGACTACCATTCGTCAGCATCCTCAGCAGAGACATGACCTACTGGGACCTGCTCCCAGCCGCCCTCACGGGGAGAGTATAGTCGCACTTCCAACGGTGCGAACAGTTACGGCGGATGATTTCTCACCCGTTAGTCCCCCTGTCCGCCCGCTGGCTGACGGCCTAATACTACCTTTCATTAAAAAAAAAATTATTAAAATATCTCAGCTGGTTCAAGAGGTATGATTTTTGCAACCCAAAAGTATCTAAAGCGCCACTGTGCTTCGGTCGTCTTTCTACTCAAATAGTACACCGGATGCATGTGACCTCTGGCTTTCCTCCACGGATGTGGTATGTGTGCTGTTCTTATGGATATCGTTTAAAGCATTGCCGGTATGACTCCGTCTGGGAATCACGAGAAATGGCACGGCAAATGTACCGGTATACCTTTCAAGGAGGTACCACGCGGAGGACCCTCTCTAAGAAGAAGGTGGTGTTTATCATGCTATAATCAACTTGATTCACCAGTAAAGCAAAAGAATATACATCAACATAAGCTATCCAGACATTACGTTGTTGAGGTACAGCCGTACTACCATCTTAAGATTAATCAAAACTATAAATTAATTCGATTTTATATATGAATATACATATAAAATATAAGATCACAAAATATATAATCGCCCCTTTTTTCAGGTATTTGTAAAAAAAATGTATTTGCTTAAAACCTGCTATTATTGTAAATGTTTAGTTTTTTAAGACTTGCTTTCGTTACAATCCGCGAAATTATTTGACTTACAGTACTCTACTTCTTTTTCTATAAATATTTAATTTAGTGTTTACAACTAAATTAATAAATTATTATTACTTGTATTTTAGTGTCAGAAGTGTAATGTATAAATATCTGGAAAAGGAAAACGAATTAAACTTTCACAAAATTTTTAATGAAGTTTTGGGTATGTATTGAATTATTTTATTGAACTTTATTAAAATTCTTCTTTTAGGTTACTTGCTTTTTAAAGATTTTTGTGAGAACGATTCTGATGAACCTATTCAGCAATTAAAGTTTTATGAACAGGTAAAACCTTATTCATATACATATCTTAGAAACATTTCTTATTGGCATTACTGTTTAGATCAAAACATTTGAAAAAACAGAATGTTATGACGAACGTAAAAAATTAGCAAGGGAAGTTTATGATAATTTTATAATGGAAGAAATGCTATCACACACATATGTAAGTAGAATACAGAAACCAATTTAAAATTGTTTTAATTAAGTAATATATAATTTTTTAAGGAATATTCAAAAGATGCTGTCGCAAGTGTTCAAAAATATTTGCTAAAAAATGAAGTTCCGGTTGACTTATTTGAAGTAAGTATTTAATTTGCTTTACGTGGTACCATTAATTATAATTCGATGTAGTAGTAACTTTTCAGCCTGTAAAACAATTATTCAACACGCAAGCGATAAACAGTCCCTCACCATAATGCGAGGTATTGTAGTTAATAATTGCTGCTTTTCCTCTAACCGTCTTTTAGGGACTCGCACTCTCCAATTCCGCTCATAAGTATTGAGTAGAATGATCCGGCCCTTTGAGTTGTTTTCAGGCTTATTTTTATTGACCAAATGAGAAACGTGTTTCCGAGACATCGCAAAAGAAATAATAATTGCTCCAAAAAGCATTCCTTCTCAGTGCTGTAACAATTAATTTGTAAGATATTGTACATAATTTATTGATTTATGAATTAATTAATTAATTTGGTAGTCAGATGTATGAACCGACCTATAAAGTATAGATATTCTTGATAAGCATATAGCCATATCTTTCAGTCCGGTGACCCAATTAGACAAAAAATAGTCCCTCAGTATTGCAGCTATTTGAATGAAACTTTATAGATATATGTATGGTATATGTTCACTATTGTTATACCTTTTCGAGGTATTATAATTTTAGTCAGAAGCTTGCACCGCAGTGAAGGAGACATTTCCGACCCTATTAAGCAAATTCATTCTTGATCAGTATCAACGGCCGAGTCGATCTAGCCATGTCCGTCTGTCCTTGTAGAATTTTATTTTGAAAAGTAGAGGTCGTTTGTGAAAGTGCACCGTTTGCTTCGACTGTTTTATGGTGCTCATAATCGCTGCCATGGCCTCCGAGATCGTGCGATATTACACGATTGAATTATTTTTTGTGGGTGTATTTGAAGTCGTTGGTTTATGCGATTATGGACTTCCAGGATGCATTTTCTGAAAAACTCACGTGGTGGCCATTGCCCGAAGTTATATTTCATCATTAATTCCATTAAATTATCATTCAAATAAAAGAAATCTGCCCTCTAACGCAAAATGTACATTTCTTTTTTTCAATTTAAAAACATAAACCTCCTAAAAAACACCCTTTATTTTCTTTGTTTTAAAGCCATTTGAATGAAACGTTGCACATAGTCTTCTATACGCTCTCACTAGTATATAAGCCGGAACGGGCCGGATCAAACATCTGTATTATATAGCTGCCATAGAAACGAACGCAAATTTAGAAGGAAACAAATTATAACTTGGCCAGTTTTCAACAACAAAATTCTGTGTCGTCGTGTTAGACATCATACTCCTTCGAAACGGCTCGACCGATTCTCACGAAATTTTATATGCATGTTCTGTAGGTCTAAGAATAGGCTAACATCTATTTTACGCACCCTAAGTGATAAGGGTTGTCCGCGTATTATTATCACTCTAAAACTATAAAAAATAACATTAAGGGGCGAGGTAAAGTTCGCCTGACTCGCTAGGATTTTCATAAAATTTGAGATATGTCCAAAATTTCAGTTTTTCGGACTACTATATCATATAGCTCCTGTTCCCGCCAAAAGGGCGCTTATTTTCCGAAAGCAGTGTGATCCCGTACACTCGCTCTCTCTTTCCCTCTTCCACTGCATTTTCATGCATACAGCTTCTAATCCGCCCTCCCCAAGCTAGCTTTAAGTCTTTTTGTACGAGTTCTAATTCACCTACGATACAATAAACACCGACGCACGTTGCGCAAAACCCAGAAAAGTTCTTCCGTGTTTTTACTTATCGAGTGCACCTCTAGGTTAAAGCCATACCCCTCCGAACATTTGGTCCATCAGTGCAGGATAATTCCATCCCAGCAACTCCGGTGGCTTTAACACCGTAGAAGATAAGTAAACCTTTCATTCTAGCTGCTGGTCATTTCTATGATTTTGTCTAAATCCGAGTCCGATTGATCCGACACTACGGCAGCTTTCGATTCCAAGTCCGATTACTATAATCCAATTGTCTCAATTAATTTACATAAATGCCATAAGCCACAGTAAAATTCCAATTCCGAATTTCTCTTGTTCACTGTGTTCCTCTTGCATTCGTATCCACTCCACTGATCCACGATCGCCACCATCAATTTAAACAAAATTAAATAAATATATAAACTTACATTTTAATAATTTAAGTAATTTACCTAACAATTCAAAAATATATATTTGTCGGAACTTCGATTTCCATAGCGTTACGGGCCGTGCGCTTCCTCGGCTGTGACATGATTAGTAGCTCGATCAACGATATATTTTGGTACAGGGTATATAACAGTCGTTCACGAACGACTGTAACTTTCTTACTTGTTAAAATTATTCTATGCTGATGAACTTCTTCAGTTGACCGCTGCTGTATTTGCCGCGGTACTGCTTTCGTTTGCAAATGCAGAGTAGCGGAGACAACGGAGACGAAAAAAATTGCCAAAAATCGGAGCGTAGACTTGCAGTCGAATATGTATGTAATTACAATTTGTTTTTGGTTGCCTATGCTTGCATGTAGCGCCGCTCAGGATAGAACAAAGGCCTAACATACTTTGTTTTGTGTAGCCTCGGCTTGACGATGTGTAACAGACGAATATATATTCTGGGAAGAGGACGAGTACCCAGTTTAGTGTACCAGTTTAGTACCCAGTGGAGTTGTGATTCAAGAAGTCAGTCCTGTTGCTAGCTGCCAAATAGATAGCACACTGATAAGTAAATAACTTTTGTGTTTTTCACCCGATCTTTACCATATTTTCGGTATTGATACATGTTCTACATATTCATGCTTTTGCACAAAAAGAAAGATCTATGGTAATATTTGTAGCTGCAAACGTTTTTATTGATTTGCGGGGGAGTGGGAGGGCTCTACCTCTTAAAGTTGCTGAGATCTAGGCGTTCATACAGACGGGCAGACAGACAGACGGACAGACAGACATGGCTATATCGGCTTGGCTGTTGATGCTGATTAAGAATATATACACTTTATGTGGTCGGAAATGCTTCCTTCTGCCTGTTACATACATTTGCACAAAATTAATATACCTTTGTACCTACGGTACAGGGTACAAAAATTAGGTTACGTTAAGTCGGAAGACCCTTATGGGGCCGCGCATAGCCCAATATGGCCCTTAGCTATCCGAAAGTTCCTAAATGGACCTAGAGAGTGATTACGCGGCTTTCGAAATCGTTAAGGATCGAAGTGTTCTTCGCGAAGGCAAGAAGTTCGCCCGGCTTCTTCCTGGATTCATCTTCTAGCGATGCCAGAACCGAAGCGCCTAGGTATTTTATTCTTTCCCTTGCTAGGGCCGGACATTTGCAAATGAGATGCTCCAAGGTTTCGGTTGCCTCGGATTCATCACATTTCCTGCTTCTGGCGTTGTCGGTAATGCCCAGCTTGACTGCATGTGCCGCAGCTAGGCAGTGACCTGTGAGAATTCCCACTAACAGTCTGAAGTCTTTCCTTGGAAGATGCTGGATCTTATCGCCGCTTGACTGTCTACGAAAAAGTTGACCGCTTACATGGGCGGTCTATGCTCTGCGCAAGCTCTGCCGCTTTCCCTATGTCGAATACTTACGCCTGAAATATGCTGCATTGGCTTGGTAGCTTACACGACAGCCTCATTTCAGGGTCTGAGCAGTATATGCCGACTCCAACTCCTCCTTCCATCTTGGCGCCGTCGGTGTATATAATGAGGTGTTGAGCATGGTCCTGACGTGTTTTCCAGTAGTCTGGTCCCATGAATGTAGTTGTTTTTACCTATGGGCAGGTTCTGGTAATCATGTAGTCAGATATACTGCTCATGTCTCGACCAATTGAACCGTGCCTAAATCCTTGTAGAGACATACTCCCCGATGCAACTAGGCGTTGTGCCGCCTCTTCTGCAATCAGTTGCGCGTGGATGTCTAGGGGATCAACTCCTTTTATAGTTTCGAGTGCTTTTGTGGGGGTTGACCTCAGCACCCCTGTTACGCAGAGCAGTGCCTGCCGCTGAGTTCTCTCCATGAGCCTGTTATAAGTCTTCTTTTCCATGGCCTGCTACCACACTAAGACTCCATACATCAGAATTGGACGTACCACCGAGGTGTAAATCCAGTGCATTAGTGCGGGTGAGAGGCCCCATGTGCTGCTAAGCATCTTCTTGGATGCATATAGCGCTATGGTGGCCTTTTTTACCCTCTCCAATACATTGGGCTTCCATGTCAGCTTGCTGCCTAATACAATTCCGAGGTATTTGACTTGTGTCTTCGGGGTTAGCCGGGTTGAGTTAATTTTCGGGGGGACCCATAGCGGCACCTTGTATCTCTTGGTGAAGAGAATGAGGTCCATCTTGTCCGCGTTGCTATCGAGTCCTACCTTCTTCGCCCACTCACATATCTCCCTGAGTGTTGATTCCATGACCGAGCTGAGGGTCGACGGACAGACTCCCGTGATAATTATGCCTATGTCATCAGCATAAGCTGTTATCTTTGGGGCCTTCCTATCGAATCTGTTGATCAGGTCGTCTACCACCAGATTCCACAGGAGAGGCGAGAGGACCCCGCCTTGCGGCGTGCCCCTGTGAGCTTTCTTCACCATGGAGGCGGTGCCCCAATCGGATTGTACCCGCCTACAGCTTAGAAGATTTCTTATCCACAAGCTGATGGCTGGGTGCGTGTAGGCCGCTTCTAGGCGGTCCATTATAGCGTCTGAGGTCACGTTATTAAATGCTCCGGATATGTCCACAAACACTCCAAGAGCATATTCTTTGTTGTGCAGGGCTCTCTCAATGGTGGCTACTAACGAGTGTAGTGCCGTTCCCTGATTTTCCTTTTGTGTAAGCGTGCTGTTTGGATGACAGAAGTCTTCCCACATCGTTTCTGATGTATATGTCCAGCAGCTTTTCTAGCGTCTTGAGTAAAAAAGAGGTGAGGCTAATCGGCCTGTAATCCTTGGGGCTGACGTGACTGCACTTCCCTGCTTTTGGCAGGAAGACAATCCGAGAGGTCCTCCATTGGATAGGGACATAGCCCGTGCTTAAGTAGGCTGCGAATATAGCGTAGAGCCATGGGGTGATCACTTCTTTGGTAACATGGCCGGGAATATTCCATCTAGTCCTGGTGCCTTTATTCCCGCAAAGGAATCTACAGCCCATTGGATTCTCTTAGATGATATTAAATTTGTTGGGAGACTCTCTTCTCCAAGTGTGGTGCTCGTTGGCATCGGGTATCTCAGTGCATCCTGGGAAGTGAGCATGCATTAGTGCTGTTAGCGCCTCCTCGCTGCCCTCAGTCCACTGTCCGTCATCGCGTTTGAGCTGACTCTGTATGGTGGGTTGCTTCGATAGGAACTTCCGGAGTCTAGCGGTTTCTGGGGCCGTCTCGATATTGGAGCAGAAGTTTCTCCACGAGCTTCTTTGTGCCCTGCGTATTTCCTTCTTGTAATCCCTGAGTAGGGTCCTGTATTCCTCATTGATCACATCCTCTTTCGTCTCTTTGGCGATTTTGAAGAACTCTCTGAGGTTATTGCGTAGGAGCGAAAGATTACTGTTCCACCAGGGTGGCTTGGTCCTCTTTCTAGCCCTAGATGTCGGGCATGCTGCGCGTTGCGCATCTAGTAATTCCTTGGAGAGGGTCTCTAGGGACTTTTCTATGTCTTCAGCGGTTTTTACTAGGCCCGGGCCAGTCGCGAGTCGTGTTGAGATTGTCTTCCTAAACTTTTCCTAGTTAGTGTTTCGGGGGTTCCTAAAGACAGTTGGTTTGGGAGAGTGGTCGAATTCGTAAAGGAATTGTATGTACTTATGGTCCGAGAAGGATGGTCTCTCAAGGACTCTCCATTCTGAAACCATTGAACTTTGTCCCCTTACGAGTGTTATGTCTAGCACGTTCGAGGAGGTGGGACCTACGAAGGTATGCTCTTCCCCTACGTTTGCTATGCATAAGTTAGTGGATAGTAAAAAGTCTAAGAGTGACTCACCTCTGTCGTTTATGTCGGGGCTCCCCCACACGCAGTGATGCGCGTTGGCGTCTGCACCCACGATCAGTTGCTGGTCGTTCGGGCTGGCTTCCACCAGGCTCCTGAGTTCCTCCGGTGGGGCTGCTCTGTCGTGGGCCATGTAGCAGGAAGCTGCCAGGAGGCGCTTCTTCTTTCTTTCAAGCATCACCACAGTCAGGTCATCCGTGCTGTAATGAGACATAAGGTTAGCGTGAAGACCCTTCCGTACGAGTACGGCGGTTCTGTTCCTGCTTACCGTTGGTGAGTAGAACACATGGTGTGCTGAGGACTTTAGTCCGGCAATGGAATTTCCCGAGGCAATCCACGGACCCTTGCTCCATGGCAATCAGGAGTTCCGCCGACGCGATGGAGGTTGAGCTGCAGTACCCTTAGGGTCATGGGTAGCTGGATCAGCTCGGAACGGGTTGACTATCACTGTCAGGTCACCGTCCTCCTCCTCCTCCGAGACGTCAAGCGTCATTTCCTGGGCGGCGTTGACAATGGAGTCCAGACCTAGGTCCTTTTCCACTTCGCCTGCCTGCAGGGTGTGCGCGTCCTTGTCCACCGGGTGGCGCTTCTTGAGGCGCAGGTAGACACTACCCATGCCCCACGCCATATTCCCGTATCTGGGGTACAGGATGTCCTCCGCCGCCTTGTTGATTTGGAGGACTGCGCACTGGCACCCCTTTGGGTGTCGGAGTCGCAATGTGCAGCACCTTCCAATCTGCGGTGGGAATGTCGGGGTTTTGTCGCTGTAACAGCTTCAGCGCCCGGTCACCTTGGATGACGATGGGGAAGAGTAGCTTTGCCTTCGGTATGGATGGGATTAGCTCCCTATCCATCACCTCCAGCTTGGCCCCCTCCCACAACGCCTCCATCTGGCTAACCGTTTGCGTCAGCCACTTCCGAGTCGGGTCGTCCATGCACTTCAGGATTTTGACCCCATTAAGCCATCCCATCCACCGTTCTTCGGACTTCTTTCCGTTTTCGTCGTTACGGTCAAGGAGTGCCACGATCAGATGTCGTTGGTTGCCGCTTGCTCGCCGGCGAGTCTTTAGTTACGCTCTCGGCGGAGCGCTGCCTTTTGCTGGCAAGCATGTCCTCCACTTTGTTGGCGAATCCGCCCGTAGAGGACATGTGGGGGATCTTGGCATAGTATAACCTGCCCTCTTCTATCTTCTGCTCGGCCCAGGCTAGCTTTGCCTTCTCCGCTTGGGAGAGGTCAGCTTTGGCCCGAAGGCGGCTTCCGATAGCGAGTGCAGCCTTATACTGCGCTTTCGCCTTCCTCCCCTCGCTAGATCGTTTCGGCCCGTCCCTGCGCGGGGAGCTGGTGTCTGGTTGTGGCGAGCGGAGTAGGATCTTTACCTCCTCTGGTGTGAGCTGCGCGCTCTCTAGGCCCGAGCCTGTATCGACGGCGGCACCTGAGCGGCATAGTTTGCTCTGAGATGTTTTTTTGGCAGTTGCAGTACAACTAGCACGACCTTCTCCCGTCATGCTTGAGGTGTGACCGCTGGCGACACGCAGAGAGGATTGCTTTTCTCCGTGCCTGCCGGTGGTAGCAGTCACGCCTTCCACCGACGTTTGCCCTGATATCCCAGCCCCGGTTGATGTCCTTTTTGTGTCCTTTTCAAAATAAACTCTTTAGTTTTCCGGGAAGCCACCGACTTGCGTGTTATGCCTAACAGCCGGCTTTGTCAGCGGAAGCGTTGCCTTAGCTAGACACTGTATTACCGCGGACGGAGCAAGCAGCAGTGCATTCCCCGTTGTCCGGGATAAATAAATGTATTATGACCTGTGACCGTCTGGGTCACTTCGATTACAAAGTCTGCAATCCAGATGCACCCAGTCCAACCAAGTATACTTGCTAAATCCATCTCGACCAAGTCCGAGCGCTACAGGATAGCTTGTTTTGAGATAATTTAGCTTAGTTGGCTTAGAGGGCGAGGCGGACACCTTACCTACTCTGAAGGCCAAATACAAGTATGCCTATTTTATTTATGGAAGGTGTGCCGCCCAGCTGATAGAACAGATCGATACGATCTCCTCCTCCGCACTAGGAATAAATAAATAAATAAATAAAGCAGCTGAAGTCCAACCCGTCCCTCCCCAAAATTCCTTTCTGTCAGGCTGACAGCTTCCTCCGAGCGATACGGAAATTTTCTCCGGCGATTATATTCGCCCGCCGACTTTCCGAGACCTTTTCACAGCGGTCTATATAGACAATCCTGCGCTGACCCCTGTTGAAAAGTTGTTCTATTTAAATGCCAAGACTAGTGGGGAAGCCCATTTCATAGCGTCACTCACCAACGATGGTTTCCGCTCAGCTTGGAAAAACCTATATGAGCGTTTCGTAAATAAGCGAGCGCTGGTGGACAGCCAACTGAAAAAGTTATTAAACATGCAGTCCATCGCACAAGAATCTTCGGCAGCCTTGAAAGAGCTGCAAAATATAGTTCAAAACTGCCTCACATCCCTAAATTTGTTGGGCCTTCCTACGGATAATTGGGATTGTCTCCTGGTGTATGCGTGTTTCACGAAGCTTCCAAAACCGGGAGCAATCAATCCCGAACAAAACCGACATTCCTACATGGCTAAAACTTGATTCGTTCCTGACTGAGCGCCATAGAACTCTAGAGGCAATAGATTCTATCCATCCTACTTCGTTGCGCCTCCATCCCACACTGGTCCCAATGCCCAAAATTGTTGCATAAATTAGACAAATGAAGCCACAGATCTGAAACTTGGTACACTGTATAGTTATTATATATGCAAGGTCTGAGCAAAATTTTGGATCGATCGGACCACGCCCCCCTTACCGCCCCATAGAAGCCTAAGTCCTTTAGAACAAAAATGTATATAAATAAAATGAAAATTAATATATATGTATGTAAATTCGGCAATTATATTATATAAATTTAAATTAAATATTTTCTAATTTTTTTTATACAATAATAAAATATTTAAATAAATATTTATTTTTTTGTAGCTTGGGTAAATATCGCAATTTCGGTTTTTGCTTTGAAGTCTAATGCTCATATACTGTTTTTTTGTGAAATTGTTCTCCATTAAAAAATCTAAAGCTTCTTCTGCAGTAAAAGGTATTGGCTCAGCTTTGGTTTTTTCTTTCTCTGTGGTCTTCAAGCCCGCCTTCTTTGAAGCCACAGCTGCTGCATGTTGCAGAAGATTTGAATTATTATTATTGTCTGTTGACACTTTGACAGCTAATCTGTACTTTAAGCGGGAGCGTCCTTCATAATATTCTAATCGTGGTCGACCCTTCTTATTAGAGGATTCATGACAATAGTCAGATGCTTCAAATTTTACTAGAAAACGTCTGGCAAGAAAATTTTTATGGTGGGCCTTAAACTTCGCAACTATTTAAGTGCATTTCTTTAAGCCAACAGTAACATAGGCCACAAAATTTTTGATTTTCTTTTTTAATTTGTCTTCTATGTTTTTTTTTAATTTTCCGATTTGTTTCTGCAGAACAAAGTTATAAAGGCTTTCGGTTTTACGTTCATTTGCTAGCCAAAACTCCAGCATTTCAGCATGGCTAATGTCTATGTAGTCTAAGAAAAAGTTGATTTTTAGAAAAAGTAGCAAAAAGTAGCAAAAAAGATTAATATCATGAGATTATAGATATATTGAAGAATTAAACTGTGTTAATAGTTACAACAATCCACAACAATCCAACATACTTTTTTTCCACGAAACACGACAAATATTATTTTAGAATTGCTAAAAAGATGACCTCACAAAAACACATATTAACAGAGATATATCACAAAAAACAAACATAGCATTAAAACGCTTATATTTTACATACCTCCACCGTTATTTTGCAATTTAGATTTTGTAAATCAGTATAGTGTAACTTATG
>VNJV01001547.1:0-26087 GCA_008042635.1 Drosophila nikananu
CAAATTTGCTTGTGTTTTGAATCACCTTTTTAAAGGCACTTAAAATGCAACAAACGTAGCATTTCTGGGGATTTACCTTCTCTTCATTTTTCTTCAGACCTCAGAACCTCTTCAGTAATGTTTACGTAAAATTTGTTTCAGAGATGGAATTTTTCCAAATTAAATCTCCTGGAATAAACAAATCTTTAGGCTTTCTATTTAAATGTTATAGTTCGCAAGAGATTCACACGAAGGCTGCAACAGAAATAATATTAGTTTCGGGTTAAATATTTAGTTCCAGATTTAGTAATAAAATGGCAATTATATAAGAAATTGTTATACATATTTTAAATTATAATTAATTTTTTTTTTTTTTAATATTGTATACATTTACATATGTACTTATGTAGATTAAAAAGGCTGGTCAATTTGTTAAACAAAAATTTGTTTTCAAAAGAAAAAAAAAATGCCTCAAAGATTTCAGTTTCCAGTGACTAACAGTCTTTTCTTCGTTTTAAACTGTTTTTGGTGCTTTATTTTCTTAATCAGCTGATTCAGAGTGGTAAACAAAGCTTGGAAAGCCAAAAGCCGTTGATCCGAAAAATTAAATCAATCTTAAAGGTGCTCTTCAGAGAGTGTATCTCATCCCAGCTCTCTCTGTCTCTCTCCTGTTCCTCCTCTCTCCCACTCTCTGATGCGTTTTCCAAAGCGTTTCAATCATATTGCTTTTGATTTTGATATTGAGTTTGGTTTTTGACTTTGTCTCTGCGCTTCAGTTGCAGGTTTTTGCTATTGCCTTTGCCTTTTGGTCAGGCTTGTATAATCGCTTGCCACCCAATTACGCTGCGTCGCCGCATTCGATGTTTGCTGCACACTCTGTTTCCACTTCCTCTTCCGCTCGCCGAGAAAATGGCTAAAAGAGAGGAAGACCGATTGGGAGAGAGAGCTGGAAAGAGTGCAACAAGAGAGGGAGTGTGTGTATTGCGCCTGTGTGTTGTTGGTGCTTTTTGTTACGTGCGCCGTTACTAATGACACGAAAGTGAATAAAAAGCATTGAGCAAGGGCTGTCTGCCTCCCCCTTCCTTCTCTTCTTCTGAACCTTCTTCCGCCCCACCGTCCCTCGTCCACTTCCTATTCACCTAAAATACTGCAGAGAAAAAAATCAATAGAATGATTGATCAGTTTGGGAAAATGTAACTTAGAACCATAAAAACTGTAATTTTTAACAAAATTATTATTCTTTTTTTTTATTCATTACCACGTTGGAGAACAAGAACAATTAAAGCAACAAAAACTTGTATTGAAAACGATTAATAGCATTTGCTTACGTATTTTCTTTCTGTGCAGCAAACTCCGCGCTGCGAGAGCGAGAGAGCGTACAACAAATAATTATAAATTAAATAATTATACAACACAAGCACAAGAAAAAACGGCTTTGCAACTGATTGTGGCTGCCGTTGCTGCTGTTTTTGTTTCAGCTTCTACCGCTCTTACCTGCATTTGTTGCTGCTTTTGCCGCTTTTGCTGCTCGTGCAGTGGAACACCTGTAAAACAAAGGCAGTTCTGCTATCTGCGGCAGCCACAGAAACAAGAGCTAGCTTCTATATAGCAGCGACTATAGGAACCCTAGTCTCGGTCTCGCTGAGGTGCTCTACAGCGGATGCAGCTCTGGATAAAAATATAAACGGGGGTTGCTCTCTAAGCCTAACTCCAGAATACAATTAAAATTAATGGCGCCAATAAGCTTAAATAAGCAGGAGATAGAAAGAAAAACCAATATAATATAAAAAATGTACAAAAGTTCTTTATCCGATTTGCTAGGAAGAGTTTTGAATTAAAAGTGGAATTTGAACTTAAGGTTTACCTTTTCATTATAATTTGTACTGAGAACCCTGTTGTTTAAGTAAACATCTCAATCAAAATGAAATTCTTTTATTTAAATAAAGTCATTAGTCAATCTTAAAAAAATACGTTTTTGTTAATGCCAAAAGTCAAGACTGTTTGAAAGAGGTCTTAAAGTAGATAACCATTTAATGGAAAATAAATTAAAAATGTTTTTTAAATTGAAATATTTTGAGGTTAAAAAAGTTGTATTAGTTAAATTCAAGTTTGCTCATTAAAGACAGCTAATTTCTAGCAAGAGACTGAATTATTACTGCGATAGATCATCAAGAAAAAGTAAATAAATATAGAGTTTCTTTCATAAACGTAAATGATTTATTTAGTCAATCAAAACGAATCTGAATATATATTTTTTTAATTTTAGCTGCAATACCTTAAAAGCTTAATATTAACTCAGCTAATTCAAATTAAAATTAGCCCAAAAACCAAAAGCAAAGTCCTCCAATTAACCACCATTGTAATTTAAAGTAAACCACAAACCAGCTTACTTTGAAGTTTTCTTGTAAACTTTAAAACAACGAAAAACTTGTTCGACAAAATTGCAATTACAAACAAAAGTTTCTCAGAAGCCGACAACAAAAGCAATAAAAAACCAAAAACTGAAAAGAAAAATAGAAAATACACGACAACCGAAAACAAGTTGGAACAGTTCTAGTCACAGGCAGCAGTGGCAACAGCTAAAAAAAACCACTCGAATAGCAACAAACACTAATAGTTGCTAAATAACGAAAATATTCAGCTTTTAGCGCTCAGTTGTTCTTTTCTTGAGCAGAGCCTGACTTTTCTGTTTGCGATTTGTGAGTGGGCCCCGGCAGCATTCTAAGCGATTGTTATTGAGAACTCCCCTGAAGCGTTTATTGGCAGTAGGCGACTTGTTTTGGCCAATAATTCCATGACTTGTTCCAAGGCTGGGCCCCGCTCGTGAGATTATCGCCCGGCCGCAGCGAAATTCGTGTGTTTGAACAGCTTTTTACTCGATTCAGTCGGTTCTGGTACAGAAGGTACCCTAGATACACCTAGAGAAATATATTTACTCTGCTAATTATAGGAAAAAAGAAGTTTTAGGTAGGTGTATAGCTTGCCTAGATATTTGCAGAAGACGGTCTTTAGACAGATTTTGAGCTTAAAATATTAGTTAAATTATATGTCTATTAATGGATATTAAAAGGTGAAGTTCAGCATCATATAAAAAACAGACAGTATAAGCTCTCGGCTTGCAATAAGAGGTACATATATGTTTTTGTTTATTTCCAAAGTTAACTTTTGTTTTTGTTTATTTATTTTTTGCTGGGTGTATATATGACGAAACCGAACACAACAGAAACAGAGACAGTGGCAAGTGTTGTCACAATTGTAACAAAGATGTCTTGGATCGTTTTCAAGCTCTCGAGATCGAGGCTCTCGAAAAAGGTTCTTGAACTTTACGACTGCGATTTGTGTAAAGAAAGTGTGTGGGTTGAGTTTGTTAGTCAAGATTTCCATACATGCATATTTATATTTATATGTTGGTATATATATTTATGCGACTCTAAAGATCTTGATCTTGGGACGACAACACACTTGGCTTATATGTGTGTCTATGTTTTATTTCCCTTTCTATCTATTGTTTCCCATGCGAATTCTCACGCACTTCGCACATAAATTTTCATATGATTTATGATCACGCGGCTGGCTGGGCCAACCTTTGTGTGCAAAGTGGATCAGGTCAGCAGTTGTGAAAAAATAAAAAATAAAACTAATCAGATCACCCACAATCAGCAGTGCTCCTGAACAAAAAAAAAATAAAATATCACTGGGCTCCCTGCCAGATCGCACTTTCCCAAGGCACGTTTTCGAGGTCTGGTGTCTGGACCGCACGCTTCCACACTTCCACTCTCTCCCCAATGGGTTTTTCGCTTTTTTCTAGCCTGCAGTTGACAACTTGCGACTTTTACTTGCGACGATCGCCGATCGACGCTGACCTAAAAAGCGGAACAGCCGCAAAGCTGATTGAATGCGATTGCGAACTGCGACGACGGCGACGTCGTCGACTCTCCCATTGAGGCCTTAATAAACAAAAACAATTACGCTTTTGCAAGTGTCATTCGGTACTCAGTACACAGTGGGTTCAGCTTGCAGCAGGGCATGATCGAACGGATATACTCTCTGAGGATTAAATGAGATTAAAGAAGGTACTGATATCCGAAAGTTAAAGCCACTACTTATCTGTATTCAAGTTGATTAGAGTTTTGTAAGGGAAATGGTGATCTAACAGATGATAAAGAAGAAATTTAAATAGTTTTCTGATCAGTGATTAAGTGGTTTCAATTTTAAATGCATTTAAAATAAGTGTTTTTATCAGAAATCGATTGTGTTTGCATTCTATTTAAAGCAGTTTGTCTGGAAAATAGCTTTAAATAATTTAAAAGATCTCTTTTTTCGCTTCAGGATAAATAATATTATTTAAAGATTAATTTAAATAAAAATCTCCAAGTATCTAAACCATCTTAAATTAAGATAAAAAGATTCATAAATAAATGTTTTTCACTCAAACACTCGACTTAAGCAAACATCTCCTGAAGTTGTTATAATCTTCATTGATTACCGACTCTACTGGAATTTGCAATCTTAAAACGATCAATTATTTATATATTCTTTGAGTATATTGTACAATTGATGGACGACGCCCACCAACAAACACATAAAACATGCTTCGTCTCAATGATTGATGCACTTAGAAAAGCTTGGGTACCTAATGATACACTTAAGCGGCATTAAAAACATTTAAATAGCTGAGTCAGTTTGCATGGAACTTGGAATTTGGAATTGCTGCCAATTAAACTTTTTCGACATGAAACTAAATTCCGCAACAGGCCATATATGTCAACTGAATTAATTTCATAACTGTCCTTATTTGCCATGTGATTCATGTGGAAAGGTGAATCAGTTCAAATGAAAAGTATAATAAAAATGGCTTTGATTTAGGTAATAACAAGTAAAGGCTAGTTAGCCTTGTTAAATGAATGTTGTTAAGAGATAATCTGTTGAATGTAGAGTAAAGTTGACTTTAAAAAATGATTCAGAATTTCTGTCTTTAATATTTTCCTTTTACTATCAGAAATTTCTGGTAAGATTTTATTTTGTTATGACAAAAGCTTTTTTTTTGAAAGGCATTCCCTGTCGTAAACGTGGCGTATGCGC
Organism: Drosophila nikananu; assembly: GCA_008042635.1. Classification (NCBI taxonomy): domain Eukaryota; kingdom Metazoa; phylum Arthropoda; class Insecta; order Diptera; family Drosophilidae; genus Drosophila; species Drosophila nikananu. The sequence continues at coordinate 5,062 of VNJV01001547.1, forward strand.
AATATTCGAACAACGAAGTAAATGTCACGGTGAACAAATTGCAATTATTATCGAACCACAAATATGCTTTATCTTAGCCTCCAACGCTCTGTGACTCTGAACAACCGAAAAAATAGATATACTATATATATATAGTATATAGAAGAATGTAGACGCGCGACGCGACCCATGGAATTCGAAAACTAAACCAAAGATAAAATGGCAAAGAATGATGCGAAGCCGCACGTAAATAAATTAATAAACCCAATCAAGAAACCCCGACATAACACGACGAACAATACAAATGAATAAACGAAAGTAGTAACCAAAAACCAACAAAACAAAGCGAATAATCAACGAGTGTGCATAACCGGCAAAGGAAAAGTTACGGCTATAAAAAAAAGGAAAAGAAAATTGCATGATTTGGCGGAGAAGAATCGTACCTCCTTCACTCCCCGCATAGCAGCCGTAGCCACCATGTCCCGGTGTGACAATCACAAGTCCCGTCGCCAGCAGCTGCCCGTTCCGGCGCCCCTTTCCTCCTCCTCCGGCGGCTCCCCTCGCAGTCACCTCCATTCGAGTCACTCGGATCTGGGCGGTGGCGAGTCCTTCCTGCAATATTGCAGCGACAACGAGAAGCGACCGCCACCCATTGTGGTCGTTGTCGGAGATGGACGGAGCCGGGTGCGCCGGGTGGTGCGCACAGCCACGCGGCACGTGACGGTGGTCAGTCTGTCGACGCGGCACAAGGAGACGCAGACGCACACCTCGCACCATGTGACGGCCGTCAGGTAAGCGCCAACGCCACCCACTGGGAACCCCAGTTCCCGGACACCATTAGCAATCCAGCTGTGGCTGCACTTGGACAAAAGAAGGAGTAGAATCGGATTACTAGACAGGGTTAAAAAAATACTATTTTATTTCTTTGAAATTCTTATAGAATGAAAAATACAGACTCCTTTCTTGCTGTCTGATTAAAAGTACTTAAAATTCTTGAAATTATTTCAAGTTGAGAGTCATTTTTGGCTAAGTGAAACGCTTATCGCGTCCATTCTTTATTATCCGTTATCTTTATGGGGGCCCCGACATTGTTCTTGGGTCTCTACAGCTGCAAGTTTTATGGTCTGACTATTCTTGGCCCACAGCCCAGCCAATATCGGCGGAGATAAACTCACTTAGTTATTTATTTATTTACTTGCGGTATCCGGAGTGCTGCGTAAATAAGAATTGCTGGATGCTTACTTAGCTACCGGTGTTTCCTTTTAATTGAGTTAAATATATATTAATACGAAATTCAATTAGGTTTTAGGGAAGTTTTCTGAGGAATTATTTAAGGAATTTCTGAATAATAAAGAAATTATTTGGGGTAATTTACTTAGGCATTATTTATATTTAAGAATGGAATAAAATTCGGTATTATTATATAATAGTATAATATATATAAAATATCCCATTTATTATTAAACAAATGGAGCGTCGATTTCTTAAATTTAAAAATTTCGAAGACAAAGTAAAGGTTTGAAACTTGAATATTGCAGCATGTGGATTGCAAGTGGATTTCAATATCATTTACAGGCCTATTTCTTGGTTAAAATTCAGTGCATGCTTTTGGGCTGAAAATATTAAAGCAAACTTAGGTGTAAAATACATACGATCCACAGGTAAAATATCTTTATGGAAATAAATAAATAAAAAAAAACTAAATAATGTAAAAATAAATTTAAATTAAATATATAAATTCACAAATAGTTTAAAAAATACTAAGAAATTGATTTGAGTAATTTGAAATTAAAAAAAAAATTTGTAAGCTTTTCAAATAGTAAATACATTCATAAACAATACATTTAAACAATCCCTAAAAAATATGAATGTATAAAATCCCACTCTCCTTTATTTGTCATCTCCTCACTTACAAAAAAAATTCTATGTTTCACATTTGAGTCAAAATTAGAATATTATTCCCAGATTTCTTGGGCAATCAACATCAAAATACAAAAAACATGGATCCGAATATGTTGCACTACCTGAAAACTGCCGAAAATCCGCATCTGGATGTGACCTACTTCCTGGCCGTGTACGCCTGCCTGATCCTGATGATCATCTGCATTTCGCTGGGCTTCCTCATATTGGGCAAGGACTCAACCTCGGAAGTGAAGGAAGAGCGTTTAGAGGCAAATCCTGTGAGGCAGACTGGGTTCCCGCACCAAGAAGCACGACGAAGAAACAATTCAATTGTCTAATGGGCTTTTTCCTATACGATTTGTTTGGGGGGGTAAAAATGCAATCGGAATCGGTCTTTTTGTAGTATTGTTTTTTCTTTTTTCTTCTTTTACCGGCCAACCAAACCCCAACCCCCAAAAGTCTGGCACACTCCATAATAAGTGTTAAGCCCCCCTTTGCGCCCTTTGCACATAATGCACATAAAGAAACTAATGTAAAATCAATAATAATTACGGCGGCGAGTGGGTCACGTCGACGTCGTTGCTGGACACTTGTTGCATACAAAACAGGAGAGGAGGAAGTCCACACGGCACATTTTTGGCTCGCGAGCGACAGCGGTTGAGATACAAGATACGAGCTGGCAGATACGGGATAAACAGATACTTGGTCAAACACAGAGCGGTGGCTTGGACTTGGAAGTGCATCTCCAGCTCCAACAGCTGAACATGTGCAAGGCAAACAATTAGGGCGACGTGTGGCAGATGTTTTCAGGACTCCTCTTAAAAAAATCAGAGGGATGCGGAGAGAAGTGGCTACAATAACAGGAGAGTTTCGAGTTCACCAGCCCCGAAAAACTACCTGCCCCTGTGTGTTGTTGTGTCCTTTCGAAACTCACACAAAACAAAAAGCAAGAGCCGAGAGAAGAAATAATAATAAGGGAAGCCCACACAAAGCCACGCCAGGTGCAGATGGGAAAACTGGCCGAGGGAGGGAGGGAGAGAGATGGACAAGGATGCCCCTTTCAATTTGTGTGCTTCGTTATCCTTCGGCCGTCGGGATCCTGCTGATCCTGTTTTTGCTAGGTGCAAATAAGCAGCTGCTCTCGAAATTTCGATGTATCTCGGGAAGGTCCCGCTGCGGCAAATGATTTCAAGAAGGTTCGGATTTGGAAGCCATTCGAATTGCATACGTAGATAATGAATTATCGAAGGATTTTCTGGCACATCGAATCATAATTTCAGGGCAAATCTATTTTGGCTTTAAGCCGATGGTAAATCAATTATCAGGAGAATGCTTTAAAGATTCAAAAAAAGGAATTAGGGTTTATTTTTATACACAAATTAAATGATTATTTTATTAAATATTAGAATTCTGAGAAATCATTTTGTAAATTACACTTAAAGAAAACTAAACAAAATATATTTCTCTACTTACAAAAATCACTGAAATTTTAATAGATTAAGTGCAGACATTAAGGTACTTCCCCTGCTTCTCTCACTCTTCCCTCATCTGTTGAGTTCTCTACGCAGACATCCCCTAAAAAGTGCTCCATCCTGTGAATATCACTGCCAAAATCTTCTTTATTATCTGCCCAATTGTTGCTTCTCTGCCAAGGCATCCTGTTTGTGTGTTTATGGGTTCCCCTAGGGTCCTTGCTTCGCTCCGATCAATAAGTTTGTCATCGTTGGCTAATCATTTCCTTCACTTTCCATGCAACATATGGCCGATCAGACTGCTCTGTCTGTCTATCCTGGTTTCTCTTTGGCTTTGTCTGTGTCTGTCTCTTTTCCATAATGGATCCTTTTACGCTTAGGATTTCTATATTTTTTCCGCTTTTCTTTCTCGTAGAGGGGTAGCACAATTGTTCTTTTTTTTTGGGTAACCCGACGAGGGCCAAACAAAACAGATGCATTTCGTGTATCCCCGCTTTTGTGTGGGTTTGGTATAGGTATGTAGGTGTGCGTATGCACTGGAAGAAAATAAGGAGTAATTTAAATATTGAAAAAGGTTCAATATTTATTTATAATTAATACATTTTTTAATGTTTAGGACTTCATAATATGTAGCTTACTCAGATTAAAATATAGATTTAAAATTTTTTTAATTTGTTTAAAAATATTAAATATGAAATATTGAAAAAGGTTCAAGGTAAACACCTTGAGCTTTCTCAGATTAAAATATTGGTTTAATATTGTTTAAATTAGCTAAACAATTTTTTGTTCCTATATTATTAAACTTCATTAAATTTTTTACCTATTCGTATTTAATATTATATTATAAGGATTATTTATAATGCAACTCGAGACTTATCAAAGACTTCTCCATTAACTTCAAATACCTCCTTTTTCCCTCAATTTCGAGACCGATCTTAGTATTTCTTTTACCTTTTCGCTCAGTGCACTTGCAGGAATTTAATGAGCCATGCGAAACACGTTTTCAGAGGAAGGGAGATGGAGGTAGAGAGTGGGAGCGAGAGACACCAAGGGAAGAAACGCCGACGCGCCTGCTCAGTGGTCTCTTCTTCCTACACGCTCGTTCTTCCGAGCTCGCGCTCGGTTTAGTTAACACGCGAACATCGCCGGGATCGGACGTTACCTTCCCACCTCATATGCCATATAGCCAGAGCCTCAATATGTCAGCTTCATAGGTCTTCCGCCGACATTTCGGTTCTCTTTAGTGCTTCCTCTGACGCCCGAATATTTAATTTAAATATCGTTGTAGAGCGATCGCGAGTCGCGTATTAATTAACGATCTAGCAGCGGCCTGTGATCTTGTGATTCTTCTACCATTCCTCTTGGTCAATAACTGTGCCTTATGACCAACCCAGCCCGTTCAGTGCATAAATCTTGAGCATTTTGTGATATACACCCCGCCGCCATGATCATTTGCATATCGGGTTTTATAATTGGCGAAAGGTAGGAACCCATTGTTGTCGCCTGACCCCGAAAACGAAAGTTCTCTTATCGGTGGGGCGTCTTTGATAAATAACTAAAGTGGGGCTTGGTTTTGCAGATAGAAACTTGGAAATTCCTGCAAAAGAGCCATTAATCTATACCTTCTTTTGACTTACGCTTACATTAAGTTTCCTTGAGTTATTTATAAAGGAAATACTACGTTGCACCTTGCATATGTGACAATAAACTCGCCTCAATCAAGAGCCATATTTCGATTTCCGATTTAGATAATGAGTACTTCACCTTTATCACACCCTCTAAGTTCTATAAACCTTTTACAAAACATTTCATTAATCAGTTTCCGTTCTCCATCTATTGCAGCTTTCCCCAGAAGAGCCTTGAACGCAGTGGCTCCACCCAATATGAGCTGGCTGGGGCGCAACAACCAGGCTCCGCCAGCGCCTCCAGCTGCACGGATAGCGCCAGTGTCGGTGGCTATGTCTACCTGCAGAATCACTATGCGCCCGGCGCCCACAGCTCCTCCTCCGCCGCCATCAACTATCCTGCGCAACAGCATCCCCAGATGGTCTACCAGATCCAACAGTATCCCACGTGCCATCAGCAACAGGCGCAGGCGCACCACCAGCAGCAGCAGCAACAGCATCTCCATCAGGCTGCTGGTCACTACATGCAGGTGACGGCGACAGGACAATACCACCACCACATGCTCCACGGCCACGGGCATCATGCCCATCATCATGGACATGGCGGAGCGGTGGTAATTGCCGGCAGCGGAGTGGGCACGGGCCTGGGAGCCGGAGCCACCAGTGTGATCATGCAGCAGCAGCACCAGCACCAGCAGCAGCAACAGAATATGCACAAGAAGAACTCGATTCGGAATGGCGGGGATGTCCTCAAGCGAACGCGAGCTCAGTCGGCGTGAGTATTCCTCTGGTCCAGGGGTGAAATGGGGGAGTTGTGTGGACAAACATTAAGTGTATTTTAGGGGGGAGAGGAGAGCAGGAGGAGAGGCTTCCGGGAATTGTTTAACATGCAATCAAAGTGTGCTGCAAGTCAAATAAGGGAGATATTTCAAGGGCTTCCACCTATAATTATGTGTAATGTAAAGCAGATGGTTTGGAAATTATGATTAGATAAAGAAACAGGATTTTGGAGTTTTAAAAAGTCAAAATACAGACTACAAGTAAGTTTTTTCTTAACTAAAAGTTCTCTGATTCTTGTTTAACATTGAGACATTGGTTTAAATGAAATAAATGATATATTTAAACTGCCTTAAAAACTAAATTCTATTCATATTCAAACGGCAAAGTTCGTTTATACATTTAACAAAGGTCTGCCCTAAAAATAGCGTCTAAAAATATAAAATATGACTAATCTGCTAAGGAAAAGTATATATTTTTAGACTTAGATTGCGTTTATTAAGTAATCTTTTTCCAGAAAGTGACTTCAACACTGATAGCTTTATTTTAATTCAATTTAATTAATCAGAGATCAGCGTTTATCAGTTTTTGGCAATAAATTATTCATAGCCTGACCAGTAACTTTAGAGTTTTATACACTGTCAGAGACCTTATCAATGGTGATACCCAAAAATTCTTCTGATTAAAAATTCCCTATCTACAGAATGTGCTGCGTATAAACAACAAAAAAATGCGAAACGCAATGCTTAGTTGGAGGTTTGCTAGCCAGCCAGCAATAATAATATTATTAAAATGCCATACGAATGACAGATTCTGTAAACAATAATTGAGGCTATCAGAGCATTTGCGTATGCAATCCATCAAGCCGGAGAGCTGGGAACTTATCTAGTTAGTTATCTGGAAAAGTAAAAGTGTGCCTTGGGGGATTTACTGACCATTCGTCAGCCTGATGGGTTCGGACTTTGTTCGCTGGGCATTGAAAAAGTCAGTTGGATATAGCAGAGGCAGAGTGTATGGGTATCTTATTAGATTAGACACCGTCACAAGATAGCGCCAGTTGGGTAAATATTTGCGCGACTGCAGCACATCATCATCTGATGAAATTCAGTGGGGGGAATCTATGTTTCCCAGGAGGTAAAGGAGCTCCTTTAGATAGTTCAGGTGACTAACCTAAAGAAACATTAAAAGATCTATGGAAACGATTGCTATTTGGCGGCATAAAACTCTCTACAATGGGCAATCATATTATTGCCGCCCCTCGAGAAGTGAATTTTAATCAGGTCGATAGCCCAGAGGTACAGGTTCCCAAGAGACTCGTGGCGCTATCTTATCGGTTTTGTGGTTCCTCAGTCTGGTTTGGGGTATGGGGCCTCCGCCAGTGCCAGTCATTTGCGAATTCTCAAACCCACAACAAGAGGCACACGGCCACCGGACGGATATTACCATTCCCATGATACAAATACTTATCGAACGTCGATCTTCTGTCTGTCCCACAGCTACGAACTCTCCCAAGATCTGCTCGAGAAGCAGATCGAGCTGCTGGAGCGCAAGTACGGCGGAGTGCGAGCCCGCAACGCGGCGGTGACCATTCAACGCGCCTTCCGCCACTACATGATGGTGAAGAAGTTCGCCTCCATTACGGCCATGGCCAAGGCGGAGAAGCGGCTCAGCCGCCGCATGGTGGTTACGGCCAGCAGCCTGGGCCTGGCGGAGGAGGGCGGTGCCTCCTCCTCATCGGCATATGGCAGTGCCACGGAATCTCAGCTCGACCAGCAGCAGCAGCAACAGCTGGCGTCACAACAGCAGCAACAGCAGCAGCTCCAGCAACAGCAGCCACGTGTCACCATCATGGCGGGTCCGCCGGGAGCAGCATCGCCGGGCTTATCGAGGACCCCGCCCACCCGATCGCTATCCATGCGGGAGCGACGTCAGCTGGACTGCAGTCCCATACCGCGTAGTCAGTCAGGTGAGTGGAGAGCAGCGATAAGCTCCCAGTTTGTACTTGCCACCTGGAATATTATTTACAGTACCGAAAATGGCATCAGTTGATACTTTAAAGTAAACATTTAAAAGTAAGGAGATTAGTAGACTTTAACTTCACTATATGTTAAATAATTTAATCATTCCTGGAAAGGTTTTTCTCCATTTACGTTTTCTTCTTAAATACTTTTTAGCCTTAAGCTGCCTCGTAAACATTCTTTTTCCTCGAAATGTGTTTATTTTGTTAATATTTTTTTTATCATGAGTTTTGCAGGACTGAAAGTAAAAATGCAGAGATAATAATAAAGCATACAGTCTTTCGATATTCTCACAAATATTTGTTTGGCCTTCAAAATTCAAAATCAAGCAAAATGTTATCATTTTCAACGGCTTTTAATGGACGTAGCAGTCATAAATAATATTTTTGCGACTGAACATTTTTTGAAAGCAGTTATTAATGTGCCAATAAAAGCATTATGGCATTTCTTTGTGTTTTTAAAATTTTAAAGAGTTTAATATAAGTTAAACAAGAAAGGAAGCTTTGATAAGCCGAGATGTGTATATTTTCGGTACTTATAGTATGAGTAAAATTTGTTAAGACCTCGTCCAACTTATATCCTCTTTTCCAGGAGCCTCACCCGCCTCCGTAGCCAGCTCAACGGTCACCTCATCCGCCGCTCTGGCCTCCCATCCGCACGTGAATCTGCTGCACGCCGCCGAGCCGCATTACTACAACGCTCAGGCTCTGCCCACACCGGCCGCGTACTACACCAGCTACCATGGATCGCCGCACGACCTGAGCTACGCCACCAGCTCGGCGGACACCTCGCTGAATGCCTCGTGGGTGAACACCAGCGGCCACTCCCCGCACACGCCCTACTACTCGGCGGCCCAGATTTACATGCGGCCCAAGGGCGGCAGCACCACGCCCACGCCCAGTTGCAGCGGCAGCACCGGCAGCGGTAGCGGTGGCAGCGGCACTGGCAGCTGCAAGAAGGTGCCCCCGGAGGTGCCCAAGCGAACCAGCTCGATAACCGCCCAGCAGCAGAGCCAGCTGCTCCTGCTGCAGCGCCAGACTCCGCCGCCCCCGTCGCTGCTAAGAACGAACGGCCTGTGCAAGACGGCCGAGAACGGCAGCCTCACGTCCGTGCAGAGCTCCGGCTCGGATTCGAGTGTGACCTCAGCGGAACGCAACCTTAACAGCGACTTGGGCTCGGATCGCAGCAACTCGCCGCACACCTGGAAGCGCGGAACGGCGCTGAATAGCTCACAGCAGTTCTCCACACACTCCGCGGACTCGGCGGCGGCCGTGGCTGGAGTAACGGTGGTCGCCGGCGGTGCCGGTGTCTACGCCGCCCAGATGCAGGCTGCCGTGGCAGCAGCCACTGCGGTGGGTGCCCTGCCCCCAACGGATGACCATGCCATCTCCTCGCACACGAGTGCCGCCCAGTACGAGCAGCATGAGCAGCAGCAGCACGAGCAGCAGCAGCTGCAGGCGGCAGCAGCGGCCGCTGGTGTGGCGCAGAACTACAAGATGTCGGAGACGATACGCAAGCGACAGTATCGCGTCGGCCTCAATCTGTTCAACAAGAAGCCGGAGAAGGGCATAACCTATCTGATCCGGCGGGGATTCCTCGAGAACACGCCACAGGGCGTCGCCCGTTTCCTTATCACCCGCAAGGGGCTGTCCCGGCAGATGATCGGCGAGTATTTGGGCAATCTGCAGAATCAGTTCAACATGGCCGTGCTCAGCTGCTTCGCCATGGAGCTGGACCTGTCCGGTCGCCAGGTGGATGTGGCATTGCGAAAGTTCCAGGCCTACTTCCGGATGCCCGGCGAGGCGCAGAAGATCGAGCGCCTGATGGAGATATTCTCGCAGCGCTACTGTGAATGCAACGCGGACATCGTCGGGCGGTTAAGATCATCCGATACGGTGAGTTTTTTACATTTTCATAAATGCAAAACAAACTCTTTGACTAATTCCCTTGGTTTTCCATTTAGATCTTTGTCCTGGCCTTTGCCATCATCATGCTGAATACGGATCTGCATACGCCCAATCTTAAGCCAGAGCGACGCATGCGCGTCGAGGACTTTATCAAGAATCTGCGCGGCATCGACGACTGCCATGACATCGACAAGGACATGCTGAGCGGCATTTACGAGCGCGTCAAATCCGACGAATTTAAGCCGGGCAGCGACCACGTCACCCAGGTGATGAAGGTCCAGGCCACCATTGTCGGCAAGAAGCCAAATCTGGCCCTGCCCCATCGCCGCCTCGTCTGCTACTGCCGGCTGTACGAAATCCCCGACGTGAACAAGAAGGAACGGCCGGGCGTGCATCAGCGCGAGGTGTTCCTGTTCAACGACCTGCTGGTCATCACCAAAATCTTTAGCAAAAAGAAGACCTCAGTGACGTACACGTTCCGCAATAGCTTCCCGCTCTGCGGCACCGTAGTCACCCTGCTGGACATGCCAAACTATCCGTTCTGCATCCAGCTATCGCAGAAGGTGGACGGCAAGATCCTGATCACCTTCAACGCTCGCAACGAGCACGATCGCTGCAAGTTTGCCGAGGATCTCAAGGAGTCCATCAGCGAGATGGACGAGATGGAGTCGCTGCGCATCGAGGCGGAGCTGGAGCGTCAGAAGTCGGCGCGCAATCGGGCGCCGGGCAATGCGGAAAATCGGGATAGCGGCGTGGCCGACGTGGAGGTCTGTCCCTGTCCGTACCAGGCGGGATCCCAGGCAGCCGGCGAGCAGGCACCGAACTCGGCCGATTCCTCGCAGCAGCTGAAGCGCAGCGCGCTCAGCAACAGTCTCCTGGATATGCACGAGCAGTGTGAGTTCATCTCATATGATTTCTAGATCGAATGCAACAACTGTTATACTCGTAGCTTTATACTGAAACAAAATTTTTCATTCAATTAAATAGTATAGCTTTATCTTTTGAAAGAACGTTTTTATTTTTTGTAACTGAGATAATCCCTTCAATATCCTGGGTACAAATTTATTTATTATATTATATCCTTTCAGTTGGCAATGAGAAACCGCAGCGGCGCGGCAGCGTTGGCTCTCTGGACAGCGGCATGAGCATCTCGTTCCAGTCCACCACCAACTCGAGCGCCTCGCGGGAGAACGCCGCCGCAATTGCGGCCGCAGCAAATGCAGCGGCGGCTGCCAAGATGCGCTTCAACATGCCACCCACGGCGGCAATTGCCACGCCCAGCAATGTCTATGCAGCGCCCGGAATGCAGGCCTATACGCATGCCAACTTTGTGCAGCAGTCGCAGGCCGCCTACATGCTGCAGCAGCAGCAAATGCTGCAGCAGCAAGCACAAATGCAGGCTCAGGCTCAGGCACAGGCTCAAGCTCAAGCTCAAGCCCAGGCCCAGGCCCAGGCTCAAGCCCAAGCTCAGGCGCAAGCGCAGGCGCAGCCCCTAACTGGACGTATACCGGGTCGAGAGCGGAAGGCCTCGCGCACGGATGAGAACGGACGGTCGACGGAGGTCTAAGTCATCTATTGTACATTTTAGTTATTGATCGAAAACGATAAATATAAAATCTATATAGCATATATAGAGTGGAATATCTGTATAATCCGAATTGAAACGAACCGAACGCCATTTCTTCAACACCCAACACACAAAATACGGCTTGCGAGTATATTAGTGAATTCTTAATGTTCCTTCGTTCTCTGCTTATTATTAATGTAAATAAATTAAACATTTGGATGTTTCACCACAACACTATCTTAAACACTAAAAATAAGTTTCTAAAACTAATTGTATATACCCACGCGATCTACGATATCTATTCTCTAAACGATAATATAGTCTTTCTCCAAAAACAACACTTTGAACACCAATTTACCCCACTTTTTTATCTAATCCTCTCTAGCGATAACGAAAGCGATCTATGCGTGCAGTTCGATTAACACACATATGTTTATTGCATCGTTAAGTGCGCTCTATGTAAATTATATGTTTTCTTAACGCAACATCATCGTGTTTGTGTAACCTACAAATTGAGGAATATTAATTTAAAAGCAATTAGCTATAATTATTCATATTTATAGAGCCAAAACTACCCAAAACCTAAAATATTAAATACGAGTATAACAAAAACGCAAAGTATATGAAAACAAAACAATATGTATATGAAAAAGCAAAAGACTTAAAAATTTCAATAAATGAAACGAAATAATACCAATGATCTGTTGATCGCATATTCTTATTTGGCGGTGAATTGTGGGGTGTCATTTACAACGTACCGAAGTAAATAATATTATTTGACAATTTTGAAAATAGCATTTTTATGGCTGATAAGGTTGGCTCAACTCTGTTGTTGATGCTGATCAAGAATATATATGATTTTTAGTGTAGGAAAGAACCCCTTCAAAGGTTTGTTTGCTTTTGACTGAATCTACATGGGGTAACAGGCGAAAAGAAATCAGGAGATGACGATAGAAAGTGTTATAAAGTGTTATACAAATTTAAGGCCTGCCTTTACTTTAAATAACTTCATTTTGAACTGTACTAAACTATGGATAAAGTTCAGCAGTAGTATTCTTTCCGGGGCTACTACAAAATTAGATTCGAGTTTTACTGAAATTGCCATATAGCTAGATGAGCATCACTGGTAAGCGAGATGCGATTTTGTCCCAAAAGTGAAAGCAGAACACCAAAAACACAATACGTTTTCTCGTTTATATCGTTTTTTATTGTTTTTATTAGTAATTCAACTTATTTTGTATTATTGCTGACTTTACTAATTAAGGCCTTGTACAAAATTATTGTGTAGTTCTGTTCAAAGTGCTAAATTCTAAGTTCGTAGTACATTTCGTGTCTCTGCATTAGATAGGATTGCATTTTGGGCGTGGTTAGTTAGTATAAACAATTATTTTGAATAATGTACACACAAAAATAAGGGGAAACACACACGGTATTTGTTGTGTGCTTTAACCAAAAGTCGGCTTGCTCTTCCCAGAATCCCGCTTGGCGGTGTCTCTCTGGTGGGGGGCTGCAAGGCAAAATACGAACTGGCATACGAAATATTGAGTAATAAGCATTAAAATTAAACTAAACGTATTTTGGCACTGTAAATAAAAGTTGCTTCCGATACAAAAAAACACTAAATCAAATACATACAAATTGCTGCTATCGTCAAAGTGGGAAATCAAATCGCAATAAATTACATAAGATGCTTGTTTGCCAAATGCAGGAGAGCGAGTGGGTATCCCCCTCCTATCCTAGACCCTACGATTTCGTTCGATTAAACTAAGGGGCTGGCGCTGCTCCGTTGCCCACAGTGCTCGGATCCCTGTGGGGCGGAGGCGACGTTGCCTTTAGACCATGCCAAAGTCAGTGCAAACGGAGGCTGTTGGCGGAGCCACCGCCGCCGGCTGGTTGTTCTGCTGCTTCTCCTGGGCGCTGTTGGCCGCCGCTGCCGCTGCTGCTGCCGCCGCTGCTGCCATGTTGAGCTCCACCAACGTGTCGATGCTGTTTAGGCTCACCCCCTGCAGGATCTTCCTGGCCGCCAGGGACGTAAAATTGAAGGATAAGTCGGTCAGACTGGGAAAGTTGTACAGCTCCTCGCCGCCGTTGGAGAGCACATTGCCCATTCCCTGCTCCAAGGACTCCTTGGTCAAGCTTAGCCGGCGATCGATGGCCTCCTTGTCAATGGACTTGTCAGTGGCCAGATCTTTTAGTGCTAGATTTGGCTCACTGCCCAGCGGGTTGCTCCGCGACTTGTGGAGCAGATGCGCCAGCGCCAGTTCCTCCCCGTTCATGGAGCAAAGGTTCTCGTAGCAGAGATTCTTGAGGTCGGTGCTGCTGTTCATCATCTTATTGTTGCTCTGCGAGGCAGCTAGGTCCTTGGAGTTCTTCTCATAAAAGTGGAGATTGCCCACCGATCCGGCGATCTCAAAATCCTGCTTGGCCAGCGCAGCCAGCTTCAGCGGCGGATCCGCACTCGGGGAGTTCGGCTGGGACTCGTTCTTCAGCACGTTGTTCTTGTAGGCAATGCCATTGGCCAGCTGGAGGCACAGCTTCCGGCTGTTGTTCATGGTGGCATCGTTATTCGTGTTCTTGGCGTACTTTCCCCCATCGTAAATTGGTGTCTCCACATCCGCGGTACACGTGTTCTCCGGTGAGCTTTCACTGATAAAGGAAATGGAGTCACAGGTCTCGGAGTTGGCCTCCGTTTCGCTGAGAATCTGCTCCGAGAGCGTATCCTGGGGCTTGACGGGCGTGGAAGTGGCCGCCGGTGGAGTCGCGGCGGACGAAGTCTGTTTGGAGAGGGTCTTCTTGATGATCTCGCCCCGCTCGTTCGTCATCGTCTCATTGTTGATGATGAACACATTGGAGTTCTCCAGTATCTTGCCGTTCTCCAGCGTAATGACACTACGAACTGGCGAGTTCTGCACAAAGATCTTGGTGCTGGGGATGCTCTGGTTGCCATTCGAGGTGGTCACCTGCAGGGTGATCGAGTTGTTGCTGCTGGAGGTGGGCACTCCAATGCTGTTGCCGCCAGCGGGATAGCTCATCTCCTCCAGAATGCGACTGGGCGTGCTGGCCCTTTGCCTTTGGGCCTGGGCCTCTGCCACGCGTGCCCGCATTGCCTGATGCCGTGGCGTTCCACGTGGAGAGCCATTCAGGAGGAGGATCGAGCGGGAGCTGCCAACACCACTACTCGTTGAGGGGGCCACCACCGCCGTGTTGGTGGAGCACTGCGAGTCCAGACTAGAGTGGCCGCTGGTCTTCTGGCTGAAGGACACCTTGCCGCTGTCGATGCTCGAGGGACCGCTGGCAAGCATCGAGGTCGTTCTGCAGGACTCCAAGCTGGAGGGACCGCTGCTCTGCAGGCTCCGGTACGTGGCCTTGTTGTCCAAGCAGCTGTTGATGATCAGCCCGTCCGTTTGGCGCTTGGCCGCCGTCGCTTTTAGCGTGGCGGAGCGGGACGGCGAGCTCTCGAAAATGTGCTTCCCAATTACCGACTTTTGGGCCGTCTTTGGCGGCGTGGGCGTCACCGATCCGTGGCCATGGCTGAGGCGAGACGAATGATTCGCCTTGGTCGCCGTGGTGGCCGGAATCGACTGCGTGGAGCGAGGTAGCGAGCTGCTGCAGTAGACCGGTGAGCGGCGGCGGATGGGCGAACAGTCCCTGGAGGAAATCAGAAACGTAGACTCGCTGGACATGTGGCGGCGATGGCGACGTGGCAGCGTGGACGACCGCTGGCTCAGCTCTGAGCCGTCGTAGAACGTCGAGTTGGACAGCGAATGGGCCACGGGCATATCCTATCGAAGGGTGATAAAATCAGCATTAATAAGATTTAATAATAAGCCATCCCTCGATCAAGATGCTTACATGCTCCGCCGTCTGCGTGCCCACGCTGTGCAGGTGAACGGCTCTGGTGTTGAACCATTCCGCTGGCGGGAACTGGGCCGAGTAGGTCTCAATCTGGCGCTGCTTGGCTCGACCGCTGCGTCGGAACAGGCGTGAGAGCAAAGATCCTTTTTCTGTCCAAGAAATAGGTAAGTAATCAGCGAGCAAAGTGAACAAAGTCTCCACTTACTGGGTGATGACGAATCTGTGCTTTGGTATTCCGAACTGCTGCTGTCCGTGGTGTTGAGCGTCTGGGCGTAGGTCTTGGACAGACTGCGAGTGGAGGCGCAGCGTTGCAGGCGCTTCGACGAGCCAAAGAGCCGCAAACTGTGCCGTCGCTCCAAGCTGCGCGGCGTGGGAAACGAGGCACTGCGTCGCTTCGCCGCCCTTGGATAGATGATCTTATCATTGGGATTGCCTGCCGTCAGTCGGTTAAAGTCAGTTATTTATGGATCAGTGTCTATGGATAGATAGATAGAAGTACTCACCGCCGCAGATCACATCCGCCAGGTTCGTTTGGATGCACTGGTGGGTGAGGTCGCCGTCCCGCTCCGTCGAGATCTCGCCGTACAGCGAGTGCAGCGCCTCGGAGTTGGACATGAGCATGGTGCGGGCCTCCTGGGGCACCACGTCCTCGCTGTGCTGCTGCTCCTCCTCCGCCAGCTGGCCATAGGCCAGACTTCCGTTCAGCTGGTGATGATTGCTGCGCGGCCTCGATCGACTACGTCGGCGCCTAAGGAAGAAGATCGGGATTTTATGGCTTGAATACATGCGCATATATGTATATATATACTCACTCTGGCGTGAAGATGAAGTATCCCTTGGAGGTCTGGTAGATCTTCTGCTCCTGCATCAGCTGGGCGAGGGTGTCGTAGATGACCTCTGTGGCGGGCGTGGTCATGTGCGGAAAGCGGGCGCCCAGCTTGCCGCGCACATGCTCAATGGTGGCCGACTGACCCTCGGCGGTGAGGTCCATGATCACGTCACACAGAGCCTCCGGCAGCGGGGTGAACTGCCCCTGGACCGTTGGCGTCACAATGCAATCGTCAATGTCACCTGCAAAAAAGGGGTTCAAGGAGACGGGTGGCACAGGTGAGACAACGGCGGCCACAAAACACAAAACGGCAACAAAATGTGCAACTGGGCCCGCTTAGGCTCAACTTATATGGCTAATCACTGGACGGACGAGTGTGCCCCATTTGGTCTGCCCAACTTGCTCGCATTTTTTCCAGCGAATTCACTCGGCTTTTCATTTCTCATTTTAGCTGGCATTTTGGGTGGCCACCTGGGACACTCGCCTTGGCTCGCTTGACATTTTGGCCACGTTCGACTGACGGGGTAATTAAACCTCCCGAATCGAGTTTGGCTTTTTAGTTGTGACCTCTCTGCCATTGGGGAGGTCATCATGCGGAGTCTGCTGGAATATGCATCATGAGTTGGGCTAGCAATCGATTCCCAGGGACACAGAGAGAAATGCTACACTAAATGGGCATATATATAATGGTCTTTTTTCTATAATGAGGTGGTTTCTCTCTCATAAATTATGTCTTTCCTGCTATTTTATTATAGGTTTTCCCATAGAATTCTAGGGGATATGAAAAAAAAGAGCACAGGCTCTTGGAAAGAGTTTAAAGTTCTGAAATATCCTAGAAAGCAATACAATTTGTTTAGCTACCTCCGTAGATTATTATTTTGGTACTTCCCATAATTATTATAGATTTTGTAGTAAATACCCCACGCTATATAAGTTATTTGTATATTAAACAAACCCTAAAACTAACAAGTATTGCCTTTGTTTTTCATTTCTGGCCATGTAATTACACCATCTGCCAGCATCGCCTAATATGGCACTCGCATCGTTCACACGGCGGATGCTTAATTAAAGCGCGCTCTCCCATCAGGCAGCGAAATCAAAACAAAGCGAAGAGCTGATGCTGATGCACACCTTGCTGTTTGCTGGCTGGTTTTATTATTTTACCTGGTGGTGCCGCATCGTGCCAGTAAATTAAATGCGCCTCCACAAACGCTTCCTACTTGCAACTTAACCTCTAAAAAAGTGGCAGCAAACCAGCGACAAGCAACGCCCCCGAGCCAAGTCGTAAGTCTCTGGTGGCATGCCTCAAAATTGCAATAATAAACACACACACAAACGGGGGGAGGAAACAAAGAGAGGCAAGGGGAACAATGACATAAGAGGGGGAAGGATGGAGGGACGGAGGTGCGATGACTGCAAAATCAGACCAAGTGTGTGACGACCTCCGTTTCGGCCGGGCCAAGAGTTGCAGCCGCAGGCACAGGCACGAGCACGGGCTCAGGCACAGTCGCAGGCAAGCCTCTTGGCCCCAAACGTCCTTGCGGCAGTTGCATAATCAATTTTTCAAGTTTTCACTTTCCGTTGCAGCCTGCGGCACGGGATGTACACAGTGAGAAAATAGCACAGCATGTATTTACAAATACAAGGTTTCTTCTTAGAAACCAAAGATATTATCTGTACATATCTGTACTTATCAACATTTAGGGAGAATTTGAATATGTTGGAATATGTTGGAATTACTTGAGCCAGTGGTAAGTTCATCAATGCTGAGGGTGCCCCTTGAACTTCGTTCTGTTTAAAAATATTAAGCCTAAATATTTATTAATGCCCGACAAGCTTAGGCCAAAATACACAAAAATAGCCAAGTTGCAACTAGATTAAGTCGTGATTTCTAAGCTATTTTTGTTATTTAAAGAATTAACTTAATTTTATTTGTGATATATTGTAAATTGTGATTTTACTATATGTATTCCTCCTTTGCGTTCCCATAACTGAAAGACTAAACAACCTTCTAAAGGATGAAGTCTCGAATTGCTATGCTATATAAACAAGTAGATGTTTGATCTTTAGTGAAAAATACACCTATTAGATTATGAGATTAGTATCACAATCGATACATCTGTATCTTCCTGACAAAAATGGTCTCTGTGTGAACTGGCTTATTAGTGGTGACTCAATTTAGGTGCATAAAATCCAGCCAAGGTCTAGAAGCTAGCAATATATTACACTATATTATTATATTTAACCAAAATAATTAATAAGTCTAAATAAAGCTGATTGATTTCAAAGGAACTGTACAATTATAGTATTATTGTACTACAATATCAATTAAAAGTGAGCTGGAAATATGTAATTCGCATTTCTTAATTGTCACCATAAACCTAATATTCTTTTATGATTTTTTCTAGGTGCACCCATACCCGGCAGCAATTTGCGCCAGCAGCCAAAGACCCAAGACAAAACGCCATGTGGGATGCTCAGTCGTCAAGGACAATTAGCGGCAAAATATCCAATGTGCAGCCAGCAGTTGGTAGTTTCCAGCTTGCAGTTTTCAGCTTTGCAGTTTTCAGCCTTTGCGTTTTGCAGTTTGCAGGCAAAAAGAGTCGCCAGAAATCCGCCTTTTCCTCTCTCTCGCACTTTCACATCGCATCGCAAATTTGCACAGCGATTAATCTTGGGGCTTCACTCGTGTGGCGTCACTCGGGGGCTGCTGCACTCAATCTCCAGCAGCCTTCGCTGTTTGCCAGTTGGCGGCGGCGGCGCTCCCTTAGCCTCCAGTTAGTTAGCGTCTGCGATTTATTTGCCTTCGCTTATCATCTGGCACACTCTGGGCCGCTTTATTATACATTTTCCCCAGCCATTTTCCATTGCCATTTCCATTTGATTTCGCCACTCCGCAATTTGCCATTCGCCGTTTGCCAGCAACGCCCTGATCATAAATAAAATCGCCGAGTGCAGTAGCCAAATTGGTGCAAGATAAACAAATATGAAAGATGGCTGGCAAACACAAATATATGGCCAAAAGCTGAAATGTTGCGGCCACCAGATGCCGCAAGCCATTGGAAATTGAAATGGCCATTGGTCTTATTGAAGGCTGTCGAGGATTGGTGGCTGCCATTTGGCACTAGTTCAGGCGAAGGTCACGGCTGTAAGTCAGTCGAGTTCACAGCGAATGAAATGTAATATCTTCTGAAGGACCACCATAAATGGAAAAAGTTGAATATATGAAAAAGTTTAAGAGAATCTGGTCATTGATTTGGGAGAGTAATGTAAGTAATGTAAGATTTCCTTACTAATCAAATCACTGAAACAGTTTATAAACTATCTTAGATTAACTTTAAAATTTAGTAACTTTATTTATAGCTGCCCAACCAGAATTGTTTTAAATCGATTTTCCTTTTTAAACTAAAAAAAATGGTATGTTTGTTTTTAACTCTTAAAGTTAACGCAGCAAACATTTTTATGCCTTAGTTTGGTGAGTAAAGAAATGGTTTTGAGTGTTTTAAAAATGTTATATCCTATACTTAACCCGCTGAAACTCTAAAAAATACTTTCCTATTCATAGATTCACACCAGACCATCAAGATCAAGGCTCTCTGGATCACCTACCGCCCGACTGCAACCCACTTTCCACTTGAATGGATGATGACGCTAGGTGGTTGGCGGTCACATCCTCCTCTAGCCTATAGCCTCCATCCTCCATCCTCCTTCCTCCAACCTCCATCCATCCCCAGCTCTGGGGGAGTGCTGTTCGCAATTTGTTCAGCTTATCAGTGGGCAGGATTATGGCCGGCGGGCGTTGCCACCCCGTTGCAATTAAAATTAATAAACGAATCGAGGGGCAAGCTCGTGACGCCCCCGCATATTGGCGGCGAGGTAACCAGAGACACTGGAAATCATTATCAATTGGCATTTCATTTTGATTTCCAAATGCATTTCTCTCTCTGCCCCTGGGGCAGGAGGGAAAAGCAGGGGGGGCTCGGCGTTTTTCACTCCGTGTTTATCGTTTAAGGAAGTGTTAATTTATTTGCTCCTCTGGCCCCCCAGGGACAGCAGTGAAAAACAAAACGAAAACCAAGCTCTGTAATAAATTGCCATCGATAGCCAAAAATTATTGATTATTTCGAAATGGACAGCGTTAAAAGTTTATGATGCTGCTGTGGCATCGCTGGCGGTTATGAGATCAAACAGAAAGAAATCTCCACCGAAAAGCGAAAATGTGCCAACAACACGATAGTCGCGCACAAAGATTTCCTCCTTATTTTTTAACGTTTTCTTGCTTCTTTTTTTAGTTTTGTTTTCTAATAATAAGAGACAGCGCAGCGAATGAAAAAGAAAAAAATCATACATCAAGATTATTGTTACTCGCGGCAATTGCATCACAGTAATGGCTGCAACTTTAAAAAAAAAGACAAAGCAGCTGAGCAGCAAAAAAAAAAAATAAATGGAAATCGCAAGAAACATTTTTCATTTGCATAAAAATGCATGGCAACTACAAGCGCTAAAAATGTTTGCCGCATGTTTGAGCCCCCCTTTGGGTTGGGGCAGGGAGGGAGGGAGGCGGTGGGGTTCCTTCAGTGGGAGGCTGTGGAAAACAACAACCTTCAAGCTACAAAACACTTGACTCCGCTTACCGAACCGAACCGAACCGTTCGGGATCCCCGGAACACTGAGACCACGTCGCGTTGACGGCGCCTTGGTTTGATTGAACACAAGGATATGTGTCCGCCGGCCAAGAAAAAAAAAGAAAAAAACTATACAAAAAGTTACAAAAAACTCAAAATGGTACAACAACAAAAGTATATCCCAAAGCAGCAACAATAACATAAAGTAAAGCTTAGTCAAAAACAACAACGGCGGCGGCCGCCACAATTTGAAACCAAAACGCAACACTTTCACTCTACTTAAGACGGATGAAGCTGCGGCAAAAAGGAGGCGGTTCCAGGAGGCGGCAAGGCTCGTTGGAAATGGGGGGAGGTGGGGTTTTTGAAATCGGCGGGGAAAATCAGGGAAGGGGAGGCGGGTGCCTGCCTTTGAGACACCATCTCAAAAGCGTTGGTGGGAAAATCGCAGCAATCGTTTTCACGTCTCTTTC
>VNJV01001561.1:0-18790 GCA_008042635.1 Drosophila nikananu
TTTGTTTTTTTTTTTTTTTTGAACTAGAGGTTATTTTGAGTTTGGTAACACTGATGTTACATCTGATTTGACAGAAAGTTATTTTTATCCTTCCGCTGAACGAAAATGGTTGTGTATACGATTGAGGAACACGTTAAAATAGTGCAGTCTTACTTTAAAAATTATGGTAATGTTGCAGAATGTGTGCGAAAATTACGCACGGAAATGAGCCGTAAGAAAGCACAGTCCGCTCCGTATGTGCGCTTTCTTTTAAAAAAATTGAGAGAAACCGGCACAATTATTGATAAACCAACGCGTGAGAAACCAACAAAAAGTGCGTACTGCCGGTAATATCGCTGATGTGGCCGAGAGTGTGCGTGAGGCGCCCGGAACATCAGTGAAGCGTCGCTCTCAACAATTGGACATTTCCGAGACGTTCCTTAGGCGGATTTCCTAAAGGCCATCTTCCTGGATGACAATTCTCATCCTTCACTAATACTATTTGACCGTCTTCTATATTAGGAATTTCTTTTGTCCATTTATTCCTTTGCTGGAGCGTATGCAAAAAATCCAGCGATAAAGACTAGATTAAGATCTCCAGATTAATAATCTTTTTGTTTTTATACCATGTACCTTAGGTACAAAGGTATATTAATTGTGCAAATGTATGTAACAGGCAGAAGGACCCCATAAAGTATATATATTCTTTTTTCGTGTCTAATTTGGCTTTTGCCAATATTCGATTGTCAGAGGCATATCCTGTATGCATTTGGCTTCCCGCTTACAAAAGCCTATACCACCTTTCCATTATTTGCAGACAACTTTTATCCAAAGAAGATACTATCAATACCATGGAAGAATTATACAAGGTATGGCCATGGCTCTCTCGTAGGGGAAATGAGGGTTGCCTGTTGCTAGAGGTAGAAAACAAATGCGTATGATTCACTAACGACTCGCTCAGTCAGGCATATTTTTACTCTCTCATTTTGCTCGCTCATTACTCGCTCATTTTGCTCATTTTATTTGTTTGTGTTAGTGTTTCTGTTTTCGTTTGATTCCATTTTATTTGTTTGAGTATGAAATTTACGTTTTTACATTTTTAGTTTTTCTGGAATATATAAATTTATTAAAACACAAAAATAAATTCCAATTGAAAATTAAAAATTTGTATTTATATATATATAAGTTTATATTTATATATATATATATAAGTTTATATTTTTTTTTGCCATTCGAGGCATTCATAAAAATTATAACAGTAATAAACAAAACACATAATAAAGAATTAATTAAATTTAAGAAGTTTTTTGCTTATTTTTCTTTGTTTTTTTGTAAATGGTGTAATAATGAATGCTTCCACTTTAAACATGTGTGTGCCACAACATAAAGCAAAGAAATTATTACACCACGTGCCATTTTTCATTTCCTAAAAAATAGCAAGATGCCGACGGCAAACGAAAAACCGTTCGCAAAGCGACTCTCACACAACGTTTCACATCAAACGCTTGAGAGCGACTGTAGAGCTGTAAAAACCTCGATAGTACTATCGATAGTATCGATAGTGGTGCGCGATACCTCGATTGTTTTTTTCACCATCGATATATCGCGTTGTGAGTTCATCACTACTTTTAGAAGCGTGTGCCTTACAAGTGACAAATTGGAATTCAAAGTTATTATTTAGTTGTAACTCAAAAATGTTCTCCATTGAATTCAAAGTTATTATTTAGTTGGAACTCAAAAATGTTCTCCATTGAATTCAAAGTTATTAATTAGATGTATATCAAAAATGTTTTCTACTATTGAATGGTCTCAATGAAATGGTCTCAATCATTTTTATTTATAATAATCATAATTATAAATAAAAAAAAAAAACATGCAGATAAAGATGAGATGGGTTTTTTTATTACTATTTCTTAATCTATTGTATTACAATAAATCATGTAAAATTGGCAGCAGAAGGCAACATTCTTTGTTGTAACATATTGCCTAAAAGCGTTTTTTACATAATTTTAATAGTTAAAATTGTTAAATGTAATTTTGTACGTGCGAAAGCAAATTGGTTAAATATAAAAATAATGTTACATGGGTTTGGTTTTAAATTTAATTAAAAAGAAGGAAAAATAAAGAACAATTTTCTTTTAACCTATTTCTTTTTTTTGCGTTTTTAATAGTTTAGACCCTGTTATTGTTAGGCGACTGCTGTTTTGTAGTTTGTAATTAAAAACCTTTTAAAACAATAGGCTTAAAATAAAATTAAAAAAAAAAAACAAATTATAATTCGATTGATACTATCGAAAACATCGATAGTTTGGACTATCACCATCGAAAACATCGAGTGGGACCACTATCGATGTTTTTACAGCTGTAAGCGACTGAACCTTAGGGGAAACATCGAGAGAGTGCTATAGGCCCATGGCCATACCTTGTATAATTCTTCCATGATCAATACTATTTAGCGATTTGTTATAATAAATATTTCAAATATAAATTAAAATTAATGTCTCTAAATATTCTTAATTTTTTTTAGAGCTCAGAAGACCTTGATACGGACACTGAATTCGAGCCTGTGGAAGACTTGACTTTAGAAACGCGAAGTCGATGTAAGTAGAATAATATAAGTTTTTATTATAGTCAATTTTGTTTCGTTAAAAGTTTTACTCGAAGCTAAATTAACTCATTTACAGTTGATTTAATGACCATGCCTCTGACTTAGTAATATGCGCCTACAAAACGATAAATCAATCTTCCTAAACATTCAATTTTAAAGTCCGATTAAAATTTTTGTGTTACTTATTCTACAGATATGGTAAATAGCTTCTAGCTAAGTCGAAGTCGTTTTTGTTTTTTGTCTTAAGAAATCGTCCATGTGGCTTCAAATTGATATCACTGTATCTAAAAAATCTGTTTTTTCGTTTTTGGAATAACATTTGTTTGTTTTGTGTTCATCAAATATTGTCCTTTTGTATGATAAATATCAGGGTGCCTACAGCTTTCCTTCCGGTGCATCATTTGGCGGATAGATACATATATACTTTTTTGACTTTATGAACATATATTCTTTATCAAAATACACAGGTTCGTTAGAGAGCAGATTTTTAAAAGATAATTCGACGGCATTAATGGTGGAATATAACTTCGGGCCAGTCCAATTTTCGACCACTTTTTCAAGCCGTATGTCGGTAATAGCTCGTTCAATGTTGGCTTCTAGGGCCAAAATCGTAGTTGGCTTTTTCGGTTAGTCTTCTAGACCATTCTCACGCAATTTTGAACACAAGAATTCGTCGAGCATGGCTCGGTAGCGGTTCCCGTTGACGGTAACATTCATTCTTTCGTCAGCCCATAAACCGCACCAAACTGTGCATTTATCTGGGTGCATCGGTTGCTCAGGGAATGCTTATGGATTGGTGTCGGCCCATATACGGCAAATGTGCCAACACTGTCTCGTAATACTCCAAAGTTTTGTACCCTGCCTTTATTTTTGTTTTGCTCCAGCTATCCTCTTCAAGAATAGCATAGAGCAACAAACTGTTATTGGGTTTGCAGTGCATTGCAGTGTGAGCGGCATTCAAACGAAAAATTGAAAAACAAATTTAAAAAAGATTAAGTGAACAATGGAAGTCTTTAATATTTTAAAGAAAGGTATTAGCTACTATTTTTAATTATATTCATGCACTCAGCATGTTTTGTTTATTTTTAAGAATTAATGTAAAGTGTGTTCAATTTAAGTAAAAATGTATATATACATTTTATCGTATATAAACTAAAAGTTCACTTAGACTTTTAGTTGTTTAGTTAAGGGGGGAACTCTGAAAATAAATTTAAAAAAATCGATTTTTTTTTTTATTGTCTCAATCGACAGGTATAAGCTCTAAGAAATCAGTAGCTCAAAAGCCTATTGTCAAAATTGTGGAAGTTATGCCATTTTATAGTGGTTGCCATGCGGCGAAGCGCATTGAGCAAACTTTAAACGGCGTTTTCTCAAAACCATGTTTTTCAACTCGCCTTACACGATTACAAGAAAAGTTGTTGACCGTTTTATTTCTCCACAAAAAAAATCACAAAAAAGTACTTTTTTTTCGGCTTCAAGGGGTAGTTCCCCCCTTAATCCGAGTTATTCAACTTATATTAAAATATTAAACGATATTTATAGATTATTTGGTGTAAATTTCAGCTGCAAGTTTTTGCAAGCTTTTTCGCAACAATAAAATAAACAACAGCGTCTCGCGGTTTTTCGAGCATTTTTTGGTCGCCCGCTCCATACAATATGATATGATATAGTAGTCCGATCTTGATCAATTTAAAAGAGAAATTCTATAAATAACCCAAAATGGCCATATCTAAAATTATATGAAAAAATGTAAAAAACTGGTTAAGTTATAATTTTTTTATTCAAAAATTTTCGATCGTTCCTATGGCAGCTATATGATATAGTCGTCCGGTTTGTCTACTTTTTACACATTATATTAAAATATTTTTCTAGATTTACTGTAAATATTTCATAGTGATATCTGCACTAGAAGTATTTTTGGCCGCCCGCTCCATACAAGACCGACCACTGTGCATCACCCAGAAAGAAGTGAGCCTCGTCACTAAACAACATTTTTCGGTAAAATTGCGGATCGCGTTGGAGCATTTCAAGTGCCCAATCTCCGAATTCTAGGCGAAGACGATGGTCGGTTGGCTTCAGTTCCTGAATTTTGAACGGCTTGAGACCCAAATCTTTGCGAATGATGGGTAGAGGTGTAACTCCTGCACACGATGACGAATCGATGTATTTTCTTCAGAAAAGAGTGAATTGGGTGCGAAACTTCTCGATAGTATTGCGCACAGTCTGAATTGATGGCCGATTATGAGCACCATAAATCGGGCGAAGCAAACGGTGCACTTTCACAAACGACCTCTGATTTTTGAAATAAAATTCAACGATTTGGTATCGCTGCTCAGCTGTTAAGCTATTTACCAAGAATTGCCAAACAAAACAGAACATAAAGCATAAAGCTACCATTATTATTAGATATTATTATTACAAGGGACTTATTGCACTGCGACCAGATGTTAGATCTTTTGTGCCGGCCTGTAGGATTTGGGTAGAGCCCCTATACCTAGGCTTCTAATAAAAGAGAGCACTTTGGTAGGGTCTATTTGTTCCCAAATCCTGTAGGGGGGAATAAGTTCACCTCCTAGATGTTAAAGTCGACGTCTGATTAGCGAGGGGCACTCACATAGAATATGTTCTGATGTTTCTTGCTCCGTCTCGCAGAATCTGCATGTGTCGATTTCTGAAAGCTTTAATTTCTTAAGGTGGTACCTAAGGTTGCAGTGACCCGTTAGGTAGCCTGTTAGAGTGCGAATTTCGCTCTTTGGTAGGTTGATGATGCGTTTTGATCGCGTCATCTGGGGGACGAGAAATTGTTTAGCTTGTCTCAGCCCTGCACTGTCGGTCCAGTGACGATTTATCTCCGCTTCCTCCCATTTCCTGAGCAGTTCTCTTTTGTGTCCTTTCGATACTCTACAGAACGGCTCAGGGGCGATTAATGGTGTCATCGCCCCTTGTTTAGCTAGGGAGTCTGCCACCTCGTCCCCTATATGGCCTTCATGCCCTGGCACCCAGCCCACCGTTAGGTTACAGTTCTCAACAAGTCCGGTTGAGATCGTAAAGGAACTCAGCGCTATGAGCGCTGCCTGACTGTCAGAGAAGATGTTAATCAGTGCGCCTTGCATTTTACTGCGAAGGTATTCACGAGCACAGATTTCTATGGCTTGTATCTCTGCTTGGAAAATGGTTGGCTATGAATTTGTTGAACCTTGGTCAGTGGGACATGTACGGATGGCTCCAGTTATGCCTGTGCATACCAGTCGTTGTAATTTCGTAAGTGCAGCCGCAGCTGTCTTCTGGGTAGATTTCGTCCACCAAGCAAGAGCTGCATAGGTTAAGATCGGTTTTACCACATTGTAAAAAGACCAGTAGATTATTTTGGGACTTAGGCCCCATGTCCTACCGTAAAGCCTGTTGTAAGCAAAGTGTTCTCGAGTGGCTTTATTAACGTTATTTTCAAGGTGTGCGGTTCGAGTTGAGCTTGGAGTCGAGTGCGACTCCTAGGTAGTTATAGCCTGAACTGAAAAGTCAATGATGGACCCATTTAGGGATGGTCTAGTTAGGAAAAAAGACCTTTTCCTCGTAAATGGGAGTAAAATAGTTTTTGATGGGTTAATGGAAAATCCTTTGTATTGACAGCATCTGTTGGCTATATTAAGGGCTTGCTGCATGCGGTCCGAGATGGTTTGCTCATGCCAGCCCACTATATAGATGACTAGGTCATCAGCGTAGCCTTGATTGTTGTTGAGCTCATAAAGTAGCTCGTCGATGACCAGAGTCCACAAGAGAGGGGAGAGTACTCCCCCTTGTGGCTGTGATTGAGGTCACGGTTCCTCCAAGGTTTACAGTTATGATTCTGGATTTAAGCATTTACAGACATTTTTACTTACAAGAGAGGCTCGAATAGGCTCGTACGAGGGCTGCTATTGCCTAGGCAACACTAAGTCTTGCCAGGTCCAATCTGACATTTTCATTGGAAAGTTTGACATTTTTTAACATAACATCACTCAACGTTTTGTCATTTAATCGCGAATTAAAAAATTCATCTCCGCCAAAAATGGAATTGACTCGTGAACATTTTCGTGCGATCATTTTTCACAATTTTCGTCGTGGACTATCACGATAAGAGTGCATCGATGAACTAAAATCTTTGTATGGCAATGAAGCACCATCCTATAGCACTGTGAAAAACTGGTACAACTAATTCAATCGTGGCCGACTCTCGCTCAAAGACGAGCCGTTGTGCCAGAAAACATCGATGCCGTACGTGAACTGATAATGCAAGACCGTCATGAAACATACCTTCAGATAGAGGCATGCCTATGCATTTCTCCCACCAGCATACATTCGATATTGCATGAACACCTGGCTCGTGTGGATTGGTGTAAAGAAATGCAGAAAAAATACGATCGCGGTGCTTCAAAACACGTTTATAAGATCGTCACAGGTGACGAATCATGGATCTATGCGTATGAGCCCGAAACCAAACAGCAATCGACCGTGTGGGTCTTCCAAGAAGAGCCAAATCCAACAAAAGTTGTTCGTGGAAGAAGCATTTCAAAGAAATTCGAAAAACGAACAAGAGAAGGCGAATCATTTTGCACCATGACAATGCGAGCTCTCACACATCGGCTCAAACTAGCGCCTTTTTGACCGTCATCCGCCGTACAGCCCTGACTTGGCACCCAATTACTTCTTTTTATTCCCACACATCAAGAAAATAATGCGTGGTCAACGATTTTCGTCGTCAGAAGATGCTGTTGAAGCATTCAAAAACAATGTTTTGGAGGTGTCTCAATCGGAGTGGAAAAAGTGCTTCGAAAATTGGTTTGAGCGCATGCAAAAGTGTATAAATCTAGATGGAGAATATTATGAAAAACAATAAAACCATTTGCGTTTATAAATAAGTATTTTCATTATTAGGCCAGAAATATTTATAGCGGCCCTAGTATGTGGCACCCACTCCTCGCCCACACCGGCGCTGCATACAGGATCTACGAGGTCTCTTCCGATCATCTTCCATCTCGATATTAGGACTGCCTCCGTTTCGTAAGCCGCCAATTGTAGACCAGCGATTTCTAACCACGACCCCACGGCTTGGATGGCCGCGTTGGCGCGGGCCTTCACTGTCGCGAGCTCCTTCGCATCAAACACTATGGCGTTATCGTCGGTAAAGCCTACCAATATTGTGCTGGCATCCTTAAAACTTCGTCGTACATGACATTCCAGAGCAGAAGCCCTGCGGGACTTCGGCTGAGACTTTGTATGCTCTGTAACCCAGGCTTGGATAGCAGCACCAGCTTTTGACTTTTCCACCTTTCGGGGAACATCCCCTCCACCAGGCACTTATTGAACAAGCCGGCTACTTCAGTCGCCAGCAGCGTCAGGTTCAGTTTTGTCGCCCAGTTTGGGATCGCGTCTGGTCCCGGTGCCTTCTCGGGCTTTATGTTCCTAGCGGCCTGGAGAACCTCCGCTTCCGTGACCCAGTGGATGACTCCCAGGAGCTAGCTCCGTACCGGGGAAATTCGCGAACCAGCTGACTATCTCTTCCAGTGTTTCCGGGTCAGATGGGGCTTTGCCACCCGCATTGAGCTTCTTCACCACCAGCTAATAGGCTCCTCCCTATGGGTCGTCGTCGGTAGCATCGCACAGCTTGAGGAAGCATTCCCGCTTGCAGTTTCTTCTTCAGCTCCTTCCTTGCCGCCTTATAGCGGTCGCTGCATGCAGAGAAGCGCGGAATGCCTTTGGCACGCTGCAGCAGCCTCCTATTGCGGTGACAATTGTGGCGCAGGTCAGCGATCTCCTCCCTCCACCAGAACACCGGGGAGTGGTGCTGCCGGAACGTCCTCCCTTGGAGCATACTTTGGTTGCAGGCGCCTTCCATGGCGGCCGCCGGCTTGTTGGCCATCGCGTTTTCCCCGTCAGTCTCGTCTGCCGCGAATCCCTCAAGGGCGTGTGCAAAAGCGTCCGGCAAAGATGTCTTGCCGAACCGCCTTCCTGGCCACGGGCAAGGCGAACCTCGATCGGTCTGCCCAATGGCCATGTGATTGCTGGCAGTGCACATTGGGCAAAATGCCCTAAATTTTTGCATAAACCCAATTTTTTTATGTTTTTAAACCACAAAACTTCTAGTTATGAAAACTCCAGATAAAATGATACTATATTTTAAAAAATTTTAAAGCGCGCGGTTTAAAATTGGCGCGCTAACAAAGTCAGCTGATTAAATGCAAGCTTAACTGATCGAAGTGCAATCGTGAAAATTGATTCATTTCGAGAGATAATTGTGGCTGTTCTGTTAAAGTTAAAAAATTTGCGAATATGGAAAAGAATGGTAGAGGTATTTATTTGAAATAGTTTATTTTAGTTTTTATATGTTCTGTGTCTTTTGTTGTGTATTGTCCAATGTTGTTGATATGTTTTTATACCCTTGCAGGGTATTATAATTTTAGTCAGAAGTTTGCAACGCAGTGAAGGAGACATCTCCAACCCTATAAAGTATATATATTCTTGATCAGCATCAACAGCCGTGTCGATCTAGCCATGTACGTCTGTCCGTTTCTACGCAAACTAGTCCCTCAGTTTTAAAGCTATCTGGATGAAACTTTGCAGATATGCTCCTATATGCTCTCACTGCTATATATGTTGGAACGAGACTGATCGGACGACTATATCATATAGCTAGCTATATAGGAAAGATCGGTACATTTTAATGAAAAAAATTATAACTTAGCCAATTTTTACAATATTTGAATAAAATTTGAGGTATGGCCATTTTGTATTATTCTTGAATTTGATCAAAATCGGACAACTATATCATATAGCTGTTATAGGACCGATCAGAAAATGTTGATGAAAAAATCTAACTAAGCCAATTTTTCACATATTTTATAAAATTTGAGACAGCCATTGAGACAGCCATCGGACAACTATATCATATAGCTGTTATAGGACCGATCAGAAAATTTTTATGAAAAAATCGAACTAAGCCAATTTTTCACATATTTTCATAAAATTTGAGACATAGACATGTTGTATTATTCCAGAATTTCGGTTTTAATTTTATTCAAATCCGACCACTATATCATATAGCAGCCATAGGAATATAGGAATTCATTTAGTTCCTTCGCAACATTTTTCACTCGCAGCATTTCTCGTTCGCAACATTTTTCTTTCGCAACATTTATCTTATGTCAGTATCTGAGAAAACGAAAAATGCAGGAGATTTTTCATCTTCTTCTTACTTACTGCAAGGGTATTTAAACTTCGGCATGCCGAAGTTAGCTTCCTTTCTTGTTTTTTTTTTTCTTGAACTAGTGGTTATTTTGAGTTTGGTAACACTGATGTTACATCTGATTTGACAGAAAGTTATTTTTATCCTTCCGCTGAACGAAAATGGTTGTGTATACGATTGAGGAACACGTTAAAATAGTGCAGTCTTACTTTAAAAATTATGGTAATGTTGCAGAATGTGTGCGAAAATTACGCACGGAAATGAGCCGTAAGAAAGCACAGTCCGCTCCGTATGTGCGCTTTCTTTTAAAAAAATTGAGAGAAACCGGCACAATTATTGATAAACCAACGCGTGAGAAACCAACAAAAAGTGCGTACTGCCGGTAATATCGCTGATGTGGCCGAGAGTGTGCGTGAGGCGCCCGGAACATCAGTGAAGCGTCGCTCTCAACAATTGGACATTTCCGAGACGTTCCTTAGGCGGATTTCCTAAAGGCCATCTTCCTGGATGACAATTCTCATCCTTCACTAATACTATTTGACCGTCTTCTATATTAGGAATTTCTTTTGTCCATTTATTCCTTTGCTGGAGCGTATGCAAATTATGCAGATGCAGATTAATAATCTTTTTGTTTTTATACCATGTACCTTAGGTACAAAGGTATATTAATTTTGTGCAAATGTATGTAACAGGCAGAAGGACCCCATAAAGTATATATATTCTTGATCAGCATCAACAGCCAAGTCGATATAGCCATGTCTGTCTGTCCGTCTGTGTAAACGCCGAGAGCTCAGCAACTATAAGAGCTAGAGCCACCAAACTCGGTATGTAGGTCGGAATGTTTTGCAAGCAGATCAAGTTTGTTTCAGATTTAAAAATTTCCCTCCCACTCCCCCGCAAATCAATAAAATCAATAAATCAATAAACGCCTAGATCTCAGCAACTATAAGAGCTAGAGCCACCAAATTTGGTATGTAGGTCGGAAAGTTTTGCACGCAGATAAAGTTTGTTTCAGATTTAAAAATTTCCCTCCCACTCCGCCGCAAATCAATAAAAACGTTTTGCAGCCACAAATATTACCATAGATCTTTCTTTTTGTGCATAGGCATGCATATGTAGAACATGTATCAATACCGAAAATCTGGTAAAGATCGGGTGAAAAACACAAAAGTTATTTACTTATCAGTGACAAAAAACGAAGTTGAAGTGTCTTTTCGATTCTCTTTTTAATCGTGCCTTGTGGAAACTGTTTGATCCGTGAGATTGTGTGACGTTTGCGGGAAATAGAGGCTCCCGATGGACGAGAGAGAGGTACCACCCTTTGCCCTCAAGTTCCAGAGGCTGTCGCAGGTGCCCGGATAGCCTGCCGGGGCCGATGCTAGTAGGTAACTTTGTCCCACGGTGTCTCACTCTGCAGTACAAAAATTCTTTCGAGGCTTTCGATCTGTTCGACTGTTTCCTAGACGTTCACTTCTGAAGCTAACCACTGTCGCGGTGTGCGTGTATGTACAAAGGTTTGTATACATATATGTGGGAGCAATTACTTCTGAATGTAAGCCAAGAAATGTTTGGAAACTGCACTATCCCCACCCAATAGAGATTGCAATGGATCTGGTGTATATAAAGGTGGTAGAGTCACTTTTCCATCTGCACAGAAAAACCCTGGAGTTTCTTTTGGGAATATTTCAATACATTGCATGGTGCCATCAATTGTAGCATCATAGTGATATGCTGATCGATTCAAGTCCGTCTCGCTGATTCTGCGCCGCACACATCTGTTTTAATTTTCTTGATCATCACTTGCAGCAGGACTAAGTCGTTCAGTCCTCTCCGCGCATTATTGGTTTCCGTTTCAGTATTTCTTTCTCCATGTGTGCGTGCAGCACGTAAATTCGCTACCTTTGAACGGATATCTTTCTCGATGCAATTCAGGCTGCTCATCTGCCATGGTAGGTAGGTAGTAGTGTAGCGACTTCAACTGGTAGGCACCAAAGTGACGTATTCTGATGCGATTCAGGGCCGGACAGAAACAGAGCAGGGGCTCTGGCGTCTCTTGTTCCGTAATTACATTGCAGCTTCTGCAACTAGCGTTGTGTGGCAGTCCCATCTTCATTGCATGCGTTCCGATCGCCCAATGACCTGTTGCGACTGCTGTAAGTCTTCTGATATCCCGCTTGCTGTTGGATAGCAGCTGACTGGTTTGATTCTTGCCGTATGTCGGCCAAAATTTCTTTGATCTCTTATGTTCGCTCTTACTTGACCATTTCTTGTTGGCTGTCTGCTTGAAATAGTCATGGATCCTTGTCTGAACCGAGTTTAACGAGATCGGTGTCTGTACGTTGATATCTTGCCCTTGCGAACCTGTTCGGGCTAGTTCGTCCGCTTTCTCGTTCCCTGGGATGTCGCAATGTCCCGGTACCCAGGTTACTTGTACCCCGTTTCTCTCTGCAAGGCTATTAAGGGGGTAAACGCACCATAAAACGCAAAAAAAAGCAATTTTTGTAAAAAATTTTCCTGGCAACCTATAAAAGTAATCAAACCAATTTTTTTTAAATGATAAGCACACATTTAAACTAATATTTCATAACTTTTTTATTTTAAAATATTAAATACACTGCGAGATATTCTTTGTCCCGTAACGTCCTAAAAATCGAAGGACCTCCGCGGTGCGCACTCCTGCTTCATCTGTAATTATCCAAATCAAAAAAAACAAAAAGATTATTAATCTTTAGATTCTCTTCTAGTCTGTAACGTAGGATTTTTTGAAAATATTAATTTTTGGCGAAATGGCGGACGTTTGAACTCAAAATTGCGATTTTTAATAAAAAAAAAAATAAAAATCTTTTTAAAAAAATCTTACGATAAAGACTAGATAATTATGTATAGAATAGCCACAGAAAAGCCACATTTCAAGTCAATCGGTTTATTAGTTTTCGAGATATCGTGCGCACCGATTTCAAAACATGTTTTCGAGTAAAACGCGTTTGAAAATGTTTCAATGGTTAAGCGCTCGTGTAACTGAGGTGTGCATTTTCGGCCCTAACTCCGTTATTTTTTCGAATTTCGACTTGAAACTTGGACTAGACATTCTTAATATATCAAACTTTAAGAAAATAAAAAAAAAAAAAAATCGAAAATTTTGAAATTCCTCGGTGCGTTTACCCCCTTAAGGACCTTCTTGCATTCTGCCACCATCCGTGAATTTGTTTTCACGGCCGCTAGGGATTTTATAGCCGCTTGGCTATCAGAGTAGAACCGTACTTTGGTGTCGCTAAGTCCTCGCCGTGTCGAAAGCTTGGCTGCTTCCGTTAGGGCGAGTATCTCAGCCTGAAAGACCTTCGCTGAGTCTGAGAGAGTGAAGTACTCTTCGATCCCCCATTGCTCAACGTAGATCCCAGCCCCCACGCCGCAGCTCATTCTGGAGCCATCGGTGTAGAGGGATACCTCCTCTGCCCCGGTTGTTCATGTTTATGAGCCTGTTGTTCATGTTAATGAGCCTAAGTAGAGGCTATATGACTCCGCCCTGAGGTGTGCCTCTCTTCACTGACCGTGTGAGGTGAGTGCGACTCAGTTCGGCAGTGATCGTCCTACTCGTTAGCATAACTCCGATCCATTCTCTGATGCCTCTCTCAATGCCCATCGAGAGTGTCGCTCAGTGAGGGAGTTCAGGATGGAGTCAGCTTTCACGGTTTTGAACGCACCTTCAATGTCTAGGAAGGCGGCCATCGTGTATTGCTTGAATTGTAGTGTCTTCTAGACCTACAACTTCGTGTAATGCTGTTTCTGTTGACGGACCTTTTCGGTACGCATGCTGCGCGTCCGCTAGGTGGTGACTTTCGATTATTTTTCGGATGTGAACATCTAGTAGTCTTTCTAGGGTCTTCAGGACGAATGATGTTAGGCTAATCGGCCTGTAGTCCTTCGCTAGAATGTGCCCCCTTCTGCCTGGCTTCGGTATAAATATGACTTTGGCTTTACTCAACCAGAGCGGGATGTGCCTTAGTCTTATACAAGACCTGTATATGGCTTTTAGCAATCTAAAGAGGCTTCCTTTGTCAGTTTGTAGCATTGCCGGTATTATGCCGCGCGGGCCGGGGCTTTTGTGTTTGTCGAAAGAATCTATTGCCCACTGGATACGCTCCGTGGTGATGATATCTTTCGTTTGTGTGTCTGTCTGTGTGACTGTGCCTGCTTCGGGTGCCGAGTTCTCTCGTAGGTTCCCCGGGAAGTGAGTGTCGACTAGTAGCTCCAGTGACTCCTCTATTGCATTGTGGCCGAGCCGTCTGGTCTGTTGATCAGGGTGGGGCTTGTGTGCCCCCTGGCAAGGATTTTGCTTAATCTCGCTGTATCTTTTATGCCTTCTAGTGATTCGCAGTAGCTCTTCCACGATTCCTTCTTGGCTTCGTATACTGCTTTTTTGTATGCTTTCTGCGCTTCCTTGTATGGTTCCCACTTCTTGGTTCCTTAACTTGTGTTAAAGGTCTTGCGCGCCCTCTTCCTGAGTTCGCTAAGTTCCTTGGTCCACCATGGTGGGTACTGCATCGTGGAGAATGCAACAACCAATTTTACGATCCGTTGTCATCAAAAATTTGATTTTTGCACTTATCTGATTCTTTCCGTCAATAGTCCGCCGCCCCACAGTTGCCGGAAAGATACTATACATATATCGAGGTATTTTTCGCAAAGGCAAGTAGTTCGCCTGGCTTCTTCCTGGCGGCATCTTCTAGCGATGTCAGAACCAGAGCGCCTAGGTATTTTATTCTTCCCCTTGTTACGACCGGACATAGTGTAGTGTTCGCATCGTTGGAAGTGCGACTATACTCTCCTCGTGAGGGCGGCTGGAAGCACGTCCCAGTAGGTCATGTCTCTGCTGAGGATGCTGACGAATGGTAGTCGGGCGGGGAGAAGAAAACTCCTGCCCGAAAAATTACCCCAATCCAAGGTGGAACAGCATATGCCGAGGTATCCGTGTCCGCGGGGTGCTGGGACATTAGTATGCAGACTCTGGTGGACCGGCCGACCCATCAGTTTTAACGAGGCTTACTACGGTATGCGGGCTCTACCGTGGCAGACCATCCCCAACCCAGCATACACGTGGGAACAAATATGAACCAAGAAAATCTAACAAAAATAAACAAAAAAAAGGTGATCGCCAGACCTTAAAGGTGGAAGATGACACGGTCATACCTGTGTACCCTATCGGCTGACGGCCGCTCATCTGTCATATTTTGCGAAGATTCTACTTCGAGTTGTAGGATATGAATTTCGAACAATCATTTTTTTTTTTTTTTTTGCGCGCGAGTCCCGCTATCCACCTCCCGCCCAACCGACCGAGGGGCGCCGCTGCGTGACGTACGGGACGAATCGCGTTCTAGATAGACGCGTGGGAAGGAAAATATAGGAAAGAACGAGGAAAGTTGTTATCATGCAATATTACGAGCTACTTCTACTAGCAATAAAGTTTTAAGACGAGGGAGGGTCTCAGTGCCCTCTATACTGTCAAAGAGGCGGTTGTAATCGGCACATAAGACCCTAAAAGGTTCATGTACCTCAAACTCCCTCCTACAGTGATGTATTGCTAAGGGGATAAAGGTTCTAGATATTAGCCGAGGAACGTGGAAGTTGGTGTTGGCCATCTTGGGCTGGGGCAGGTTGTAGCCCTTCTTCAAGGTAGCTGGCTTCTTCCAGGTGCCGAACAGGTCGTTCAGGCGTGCGAATGCAGACATTATAACACGAATCCAAAAGAAACACAATAACAACATACCTTTCTAGATTTTCATGATCAGTTGTCAAATATTAGACGAATATGTGGCTTGACGTTTGTAGCTAAAAACATAGTTTTGTATTTGCCGGTTTTCCAAAGATTTTCGGGAATTTTCGCATAGCCTATGTTTTGCTCCCAGAAAATGTAAATCCAACAGAAAAAAACACATCCAAATCGGACGTCAGTAAGTGTTCTACAGGCACCAACTTTGGTTTATTTATATAGATATAGATTACATATGTATCTTAACTTGAGATTGAGTTTTTTTCACAAATTTAAAATGTTTCAATTTGACCCTAACCGAATCGAATCGTACTGAACAAACTGCAACTGCGAGTATTTTAACTTTGGCGTGCCAAAGTTCGATCCATTTCTTCTCCATTTCCTATTGGTGAATTTCGATAAGATGATAATAAAAGCTCAGGGACAGCCAGCGGGCTCAATGAATTACAAACGTTTATTTAATTAATTTCATATTCGATTTATTTCAGCAAGTGCCCATACTGGTGAACAAACAGTTGATGAATATCCGGATATCAGCGGTATATGTACAGCTAGAGTGAGTGACAATACAAAACCAAAACCATATCCCGACTTAAAAAAAATTGTATTTCAGGAAGCTATGCGAAAAATGACGGAAGAAGACAAGCAGAAAATTGCTCAACAGGTTGAATTGTTCCGCAGAGAGAAACTAACATTTGATTCTGAAGTAGCTAAATGGGATGATACT
This sequence comes from Drosophila nikananu, assembly GCA_008042635.1. NCBI lineage: Eukaryota > Metazoa > Arthropoda > Insecta > Diptera > Drosophilidae > Drosophila > Drosophila nikananu. The sequence continues at coordinate 16,301 of VNJV01001561.1, forward strand.
GGAAATGACATTATTTTTCTGGCCAAACATATGTGTATGATTATGATGGAGATGACAGATTTTACCAGGTAAAATTATATAATCATTAAAATTTTAAATGTATGTACTTTATATAAAGCGCCTTTCATCTTACAAAACAATTTAAAGTTTTTGAACTGTCTAGGATAACAGAAACATACTGCAAAGGCTCGAGGTCACCACTTTCCCTCGAATAGCTAGCATTTGCAGATGTATCAGCATTTCGAATTTTTAAGGCCATATTTTTGTACTATCAAAGTATTTCGGTAGCACGTATGTGAATGCTCTGGCTGGTCGAAGTGAGAAAAAGTGCCGCGTTCGAGCTTTAAAACGACAATTTGAATGACGATTGCACTTTTATTAAGGGGGTCTTCTACTTACGAGGCCGAAATTTTTGCCTATTTTCAAAAGTTAATTGTGAGAAAACTGTACAAGATATTGACATGATTCTTCTTTTATTACTTTTATACATCTTTAAACTTAACACTACGGGAAATTGTAAGGGTGTACAGCAGGTCATTCGTGGATTATATAGGGTCAAAGTGGGGTCATTTTTCTGGTATCATACTACCCTTCAACTTGCCCGAATTGAAAAAAATTAATTTTATTTATATTCAGTTTTACGTTTTCTATGCTTCACCGAGTACGATTTTTTTTTAATTAAAAATTGTTTTTAATATAATTTTTTTTGTAAAAAGTTTTATTTTCAACCATGTTTTTCACCTGTTGGAGGGTGTAAAAATGAAACAAAAAATTTTTTAAAAAATCGTATTCGGAGATGCATAGAGAATTGTTTGATAAAGAAGTGGGGAAAAATTGGTTTGATTCGATGAAAATTACTGGTAGAAGTGATACCAGAAAGTTTCAAAAAGGCGATTTTCGGGAAAACGCGTTTAAAGATAGGGAAAATGGTAGAAACGTATGGAGGTGGCAATCTTTCGGCCTTCGTTTACCCATGAACGAATGCGAATTTTACCAAACCATTTATATGGCGTATTCCTCAGATCCTCTAGTATTTAAAAAAAAATTTTTTAAAAAAATCGAAAACAAAAAAAATCGTAAGTAGAAGACCCCCTTAAGTTAATAATAAACTAAATAAAATTGATATTTTCAAATTCAATTGAGTTGAACTGAGTTGAGTGACTTCAGCGCACACAATAAATATAAATTTTATTAATATAAGTGCTGGTTGGCTTTCACAGAATTTAACATTTAGTGGAATGAGTCAATGTTAGCGCAGCTGAAAATATTTGAGTTATTCGAGGAAATCGAAAGTTTTTTATTTTCATCAAAAATAATTTTTATTTATAATATATTTTTCTTACTCAAATGTAAGGATTATGTTTGATGAAATTGAAAACAATTTTATTTTTTTTTAAATACAAATAATTATTATCGGTCCCTGAAAAAAATCGTACTCGGAGAAGATAGCCAACGTAAAAGTAAAAATAAATAAAATTTTTTTTTTCTCATTTTGAGCAAGTTGAAGGGTGGTTATGATACCAAGAGAATTACCTCACTTAAAAGTTTAAAGTTGTACAAAAGTAATAAAACAAAAATATCTCATTATCTTATACAGTTTTCTCTCAATTAATTTCTACATCGATTTATGTGATTTATGTAACACTCAGAATTGTGAGTAAAAAAAATTTAAGTAAGCTAGTAAATATCTAGCACGATCGACTTGCCGTCCAGTTCTTGTGAATTTTTTAAAAAGTCTTGAATTCACTTTTTATACCATGTACCGTAGGTACAAAGGTATATTAATTTCGTGCAAATGTATGTAACAGGCAGAAGGAAGCATTTCCGATCCCATAAAGTATATATATTCTTGATCAGCATCAACAGCCAAGTCGATCTAGCCATGTCTGTCTGTCCGTCTGTCCGTCTGTCCGTCTCACAGTGGTCGATAAGCCTTATTTAGCGGCGTTTAATTCATATCTTTTTATAAACATGGTTTTAGAATATTTTTTAAATGTATATTAGTAGAATATATTTTAAACTATAATTTACAAAAACAAAAAAAATTTTAAATATTTAATATTTAAATTATTTTCAAAAAATTAATTTAATTTTAATTTTTTTTTATTTTCTTATCTTTGTTAGTTATTAAGAATTCCATTGTAAAAACATATATATATATTTTTTTTTAGTTGTGGATAGTTTACATAATAAATAATACAAATATTTAATAAGTTGTTTCGAATTAAGATTTATTTAAGCATACAAGTTTGGCTATATCATCAAAGGTATTCTCTACTTTTTCACGGCCTAAGCTATTATTAATGGAACGCAAGTATGAAATCAGTGGGTCAGATGAAGATAAAAGTGAGTGGATAAGGTCTTCCGTTGTATCATTCCTTGATGTTTTCCTTGTATGGCGCTCGCGGAAGTTACGAAAATCCTTATTCCTAGCTTCTAGGGCTTCTTCTGACATTTTCCCAATTGGAAGTGGAGCGATCTTAATGATAT